>QLPI01003202.1:0-17623 GCA_003314275.1 Chroogomphus rutilus | reverse complement strand
CAGTATCCCCCCCTTAGCGGCTGAACCTATGAAGCCGGAAATTAACTTTTAAAGTTTTGGGAACGCCTAAACGTAACCTTGCGGGTAGTTTGGGAATCTTCTAGTCTTCTTATCATCCTACCGCATCATTCCCGTTCATCATCATCGCCCAAAAAAATAACCGAGATGAAATGTTTGCCGAAACCAACAATGTCGAACAGGCGACCGCGGAAGGACTCGTCATTGATGGGCGTGATGCGTTGTCAACACAAGGCGATGGATTGTGGATGTTTTCGGAAAATGCGGGTGGTGTGGGTGAGGAGGGTGCTTCAGTGGGGAATATGGATGGTGCGGGTGTGGAGGGTGCCTCGGTGGGGGTCATGGAGGCTGATGGGGAAGTGACTGTGGGGCAACTAGTAGCAGCGAGCTGGGGTACTCCGGAGGATGTAGAGGATGGTCATGAGGCCGTATCCCCATGGGCCAAAACAGCCGAGTGGGCAGAAAACCCCGGGACCTTGGGGGTCCCGAAGACTAATGAACGGAAGTGGGGTAGGAGTATGGGGGTGGGGCCCAGTACGGGGCCGAGTGCTTGAGGACGGGGAAGAGGGTCGCAGGTGAGTGGTAGCGCATTCTTTCCTCCTCATACTTGATGGGATTATGAGCAAATGTGCAGTAGGTTTGTGAATTTTCTAGACAGTCTAAATATTTTATCTCCTCAGTGTAGTCAACCACTAAGTTGTATATTTGGAAAATATACCTAAATATTTTATCTTACAATGAAAATAAAGAAAATTAGTCGGGAGGCTCTGTATATTATATTATACAACTCACCTCCTCAGTGTAGTCAACCACTGAGGAGGGAGGCATACGCGGGTTGTGTTTCACCCGCAAATACCTTGCAACCGGCCCTTGACCCTATCGAAGGTTTGAGCCAGATTGCCGGTCCCAATCCAGGGAGCTGGCCATGCGCGTCGCGTCGTGTATAGGCAAGTGCCCATAAGTAGCGTACAGGTAGAAATACATTATCTCCCTCAATATTGAGGGTAAAAATATAGAAAAATATTCGAAAAATAGAGAATTAAAAAGCGCACAGTTCGATATCATTTTCAAATGAAAGTGTGAATATATTGTGATTGATCTCTCAGGGGTATGGTGCATATGTACACCAACACGCCCCCTCAAGCTCAATATATTCCAAGCTTTTCGGTAAGGATCTTTACTCTAGGTCCTGGAAGACCCTTTGTGAGGATATCCGCGACCATTTGATCCGTTGGGAGGTAATCGATCTGTATCTTCTTCCCCTCTATCATGTCTCGAATAAAGTATAGTCGTATATCGAAACGTTTGGTTCTTGAGTGCTGCTGATTACCATAAGCTATAGTAATAGCTGATTGGTTGTCAGCATATATTTTAATAGGATTTTTTATAGGTTGGAAAACTTCGGTAATGAATTGTTTTAACCATGTTGCCTCTTTAGTGGCATGGGTTAATGCGATGAATTCAGCCTCAGTTGAAGATAGGGCTACGATTGTCTGCTTCTGGCAGCTCCATGATATGCTTCCTGAGTCGATCTGAAAGACATAGGCCAATATAGAGTGACGGTGATCTTGTGAGGCCCAGTTGGCATCTGAATATCCTATGATGCCATCATGACTTCCTCCCAAGACTAATTTCTTCTCTTTTGTCCCCTTCAGATATTTAAATACTCTTTTGACTGCATTCCAGTGAGTTAAGCCAGGATTTTCTAAGAATTGAGATAGTAATGATACTGCAAACGATATATCTGGTCTGGTGGCTACTGCTGCCCACATGAGTGAGCCGATAGCTTGTCTATATGGAATCTTTTCCATATTCTTCTTTTCTTCGTCAGTATTTGGGCATTAATCTTTGGAGAGTTTTATCGTAGGATCTAAAGGAGTATAGTGCGTTTTAGCATCATGTAGATTAAATTGGTCGAGTATCTTGTCAATATATGCTTCTTGTGAAAAACTGATCGTCCCGGCTGATCTGTCTCGTTCAATCTTCAGATTGAGAAGCCAGTGTATTTCACCTAGATCTTTCATCTTAAAGATATCTTCGAGATCTTCTTTGACGCCTCGCAAAACAATATCGTCTGTGGCCGTGATAGTAAGATCATCTACGGCAGCTCCAATGATCGCATAGTCGTTTTGTCTGTGCCTATAGAATACTGCAGCATCGGATGATGATTTCTTAAATCCAATGGAATATAGTGCATTCGACAAACACTTATACCACTCTCTGCCTGATTGTTTGAGCCCATATATGCATTTCTTCAGCAATAATACGTCGTCATTCTTTTCTTCGAAATAACCCGGCGGTTTACACATATAGATGGGTTCTTCGAGTGGAGCATTTAGATATGCTACGTCTACGTCCATTTGATGTATCGGCCAATCATTTCTTGCTGCAATAGCACATATAGTGTGTAATGATGTCATACGTATGACTGGTGCATAAGTTTCATCATAGTCGACTCCAAAGGTTTGCGTAAAACCTTGAGCAACGAGTCTTGACTTTGCATGAACTATATCTCCCCTCTGATTATGTTTTAATATGTGAGTCCATTTGCTTCCAACTATGTTGACACCCGGAGGAGGTATAGTAAGCTCCCAGGTGCCTTTGTCGATCTGCGATTGGATCTCCGTATCCATGGCAGTTTTCCATGTAGGATTATGAAGGGCATCTTTAGTCATCATAGGCAACTGTAGATCATTTGATATATACGCATATTCATTATCGTCCGTATTTATTGGTTCAGCGCTTATTGCAAGGTAGTCGCATATGTTGCCATCGCTCTCTTCAATGTTTAAATTAGAATCAAGTACGACATCGTTGAGAGTAGTATCATCAACATCTTCATAGGCGATGGTAGTAATATTTGTATGTGCGGCTTCTCCAGTTTGAGATCTTTGTCCAGAGCCGGCCTTTGAAGCCCGTTCTTGTTTCAAACGTATCCTCTCACTTCTTCTAAGTAGAGGAGCTTCAATAGGCCCACTCACGTCTTTCTGACTTGGTTGCAGATTTTCTAAGTCTCTCTCTGGTGTGCCCTCGATTATTTCTTCAATGCGACTCTCACCCAGCTGATCACATGGTGCATCAGGTGACCTCACACGTGACCCCATTAGAGGTGCCGGTATGTTAGATTTGGGCGGTATTGTAATTATTTTAGACGTAGGAATTAAGCGGTCGTCTATAGGTAAAATAGGAGCTCTTGAAGGTGGTATTACCCCCTCAAATACAATATTCCGCTCCACAGATACCTTATGACTTTCTGGCCAATAAATGCAGTGGCCGTCGCTTTGTGCAGAATGGCCAATCCATTTTGCTTTCTTAGCTCTAGATGATAATTTGTCGTCTTGTTTGATTTTCACACAAACTTCTGTTCCCCATTCGTGTGTGTCCTGTAAGTTTGGCTTCTGATGGTGAATCATCTCATAGGGTGTCTTGTCTGGTAGAGCTCGTGTATGCGTGCGATTTTTAAGATAATTCGCATGCTGAATGGCATATCCCCATAAATACTTGGGAAGACAAGAATCTAGTAGCATGGCACGGGTCTTTTCGACCAGTGTACGGTTTAAGCACTCAGCCACCCCGTTCTGTTCAGGAGTGTCGTGTACCGTATATCTATGTCTTGTGCCTTGCTTGTCTAGATAGTTGTTGAATTCTGTACTTGTATATTCGCCCCCTCGATCTAAGAGAAGCATTTTGATATGCACATTCCTTTGTCGGAGCATCATGGCCTCAAATAATTCATATTTGGTGAAGACTTGGTCTTTTGTACTCATTAGATAGAGCACAGATTCCCTTGAGTGATCATCCGTAAACGAGACATAATAAGACTTTTTATCTATTGTCATATGTCTCGCCGGTCCCCATACATCTGAAAATATTTTGTCGCCGATCTTTTTTGAACGCTCACTTGGTTCTTTTGGGAGCAGTTTGCGTGTTATCTTAGCTTTGATACACGCATCGCAAGTGAATTTGTCGCGAGCTTGAGATAGCTCTAAGCCGTAAACCATACCACGATCCATCAGGCACTTAAGGGCTTTGTAAGATATATGCCCTAGTCTGCGGTGTGTCTCGATGGTGGTTAGACATAGCTTAGTGGATTGTTGAGTTGACTGATTGTCCAATCGATATAGGCCGTGTAATTTAGGTGCCTGTAATAAAATATGGCCGGACGAATTCTTTATGGTGCATTTTTGTGATGCAAACTCTGTCTGATTACCGGCATCATCGCATCGGCCAATGGAAATAAGGGTGAAGGCGATTTTAGGAGCATATAGTGTATCTTTTAATGTCAATGTGACTGCTTTCCCTCTTACTCGAGTAGTTATCTTGAGTTGACCGCTTCCATATGCATCAAAGCTGCCTTGATTGGCTGCTCAAATCGTACGCGGTATGGGGAAGCTTCTGTAGTTCTCAAGCATGTTTTTATGAGGCGTCATGTGAGAACTAGCTCCTGTATCTAAGATTATAGTGTCGCCTGTTCCATCTCTGATGAAGGCAGCGCAATCATAATTGATGAATGCCATAGATCCATCATCGTCTCCTCCTGAAGACTCATCTTCATCAGCTACGTTGGCTTTGGCCTTTCCTTTCCCTTTTCCTTTCATCTTCTTGAACTTGAATCTTTTCTTCTGCCTAGGCCCTTGACCTTCTCTGCCACTGCCTTTAGCCCAACACATCTCAACTGTGTGTCCCGGCTTTTTGCAGTTGGTGCATATATGCGCCTTTTTATCTGCAGTACCCACAAAACCTTGATCCTCTTGGGTAAGGGACAATGTCCTACGCCTATCATATTGTGATTTAAGTACCCGGATGATATTGTCCGAATCCAAAGGCTTTCCGACTTCTTCAAGAGATGTCGTGAGGGCATTCATGACTGATTCGTAGGAAGGTGGCAATGAAGATAATATAATATCAAGGAATTCTTCTTTAGAGATCTTAGCTCCCATGTCATTGAGTCTTGCATAGAGATCTTGAGCCCTATCAAGGTGTTCTCTGAGATCATCATCCTCCGAGCACTTCATGTTTCGGAGTTGTCTCTAGATGCTGGTGACAACCATTTTTGGTTTCTTCGTCATCTCAATTACCAGAGTATCCCAGATCTCTTTTGCATTATTTTTCTTTTCTAGCATTAAAGCTAGTGACTCTGACATGGATGCCAATATTTGAGTCTTGACGAGTCCTTCTCTGGCCAGCCACTTTTCAAGTTTCTCCTCAGCCTTCTCTGCTTTAGCCTCCTCATCATCTGTGAGGACATGTGCTTTGGGAAAGGTGGGAGGATCAAGTGGTCGGTCGGCTTTGCCTTCTATATGTTTCAATAGATTTTTAGACTCGAAATAACTCATGAGTTGAGCTCTCCACAGAGACCAGTTAGATCCATCTGTAGCTAGTCTCCCCATGGTCAATGGGACTTTCTCTGTATGGTCTGCGGGGCCCATAACCTTGATGGAATTATGAGAAAATGTGCAGTAGGTTTGTGAATTTTCTAGGCAGTCTAAATATTTTATCTCCTCAGTGTAGTCAACCACTAAGTTGTATATTCGGAAAATATACCTAAATATTTTATCTTACAATGAAAATAAAGAAAATTAGTCGGGAGGTTCTGTATATTATATTATACAACTCACCTCCTCAGTGTAGTTAACCACTGAGGAGGGAGGCATACGCAGGTTGTGTTTCACCCGCAAATACCTTGCAACCGGCCCTTGACCCTATCGAAGGTTTGAGCCAGATTGCCGGTCCCAATCCAGGGAGCTGGCCATGCGCGTCGCGTTGTGTGCAGGCAAGCGCCTGTAAGTAGCGTACAGGTAGAAATACATTATCTCCCTCAATATTGAGGGTAAAAATATAGAAAAATATTCGAAAAATAGAGAATTAAAAAGCGCACAGTTCGATATCATTTTCAAATGAAAGTGTGAATATATTGTGATTGATCTCTCAGGGGTATGGTGCATATGTACACCAACAATACTAACAGATCTCTCCTAGCAGAAGAGTCAGTCGATCCGGGGCGAAGTCTTCCTGGTAGACCTAGGAGAGGGTACAGAAGCGAATGTGGCGGTGGAACCCCCATGGAAAAGGCCGAAGCGGGCCTGTACCCAAAAGCCGAGCGGGAAGGCTGTCGAACCTGAAATACCGCTGGCTGGGGGATCCGGACGGAAACGGACAGGGAGGACGGATAGAACGGACAGAATGGGGTGGATAGAGGCGAGGTTGTGTTGTATGGAGGACACGATGCGGCTCCTCCTTGAGAGGGAGCCTGATTTGTCAGGAGACCTGCAACTGGAGGAATTGCAGAATGTTTTGCAGGATGAGGAGAGGAAGGAAGAGCAGCGGAGGAAGGAAGAGGAGGAGAGGAATGAGGATGAATATGTTGAAATAGATTAGAAGAAATAATGAAATTTGTATAATTTTTTAATCAATTTTTTGAAGGAAGAAAAAATAAAAGAAATTAAGGGAAAAAATACAACAAGTCGGAGGTGCCGAGGTATTCGGCAGCTCGGTTGTGTTATATTGATGGGAGAAGAGGGTGGCGGATGGACTGGGACGGATGTTTGTGGAGGGATTAGAGGTTAATGGTGGAATGAGGGGGTATTTTTGGGAGTAAGAGTGGTCGTAGGATCGTGAGTGGAGTGTCGGGATCGTATAGGGGAGTGGCTGAGTGGTCGGAGAAAGGATCGGGGAAGAGGAGGACGTGATAGGTGATGGAATAGAACGGAGGGAGTGGGGAACAGGACAGAGAGTGATGAATGGAGGGGGTTTTTCGGAGAAGGACGTCTTCGGGAGGGGAGTTTGCGCAGTTTGAAAAGGTTTCTAGCTGGTCGCCACCCCCCCCTTTTAGGTAGATGTCCCACCGTCTACTAAAGGTGTCGGCCTCTAGCCGAGAAGAATGGAGAAGGGTCGTAAATGCATATGACACGCATATACGGAGTGAAAAAACGGGAACAGATAGGGACGGACGGGTGAGACCTTGGCCGAATGTGCCGAATGATAATGCTGACCGAGAGGTCCCTGCCAAAAAACTTGCCAGCCGTTCTGGTATACAAGCATGCACAAGGCAGTTGCATTGACTAGGGCTATTGGCGAAGCTTCCAGCAATGGAACAGGATCCTGGGTGAGGCTTTTGGAACAGTGGCAAATGCCGCCTGGACCTAGGCCATCGGGATGCACCTAAAAACGTTAGTAGCTTGACGGATTATAATACTGCCCAATACCCTGTTAATCAACGGATTATAGCGGGTGAGCGAGTTGTGCCCGAATATTGCTGACCGACGGATCTAGTACATGACAGACGGATGGGTGGACTGAGGTTGTCCGGACGGAAGATCTAGTTAACGTGTCTATGCTGTCAGCAAGCACTACTAGAACAAGAGGGGTTCTGTGAAAAGGTCATGATTGAAACGGAAATTTCAGATATACTGTGAACTTGATACTGATTGATCAAGCATGCCGGACAGATTGCCGAGGGTGGGGTGTTGCCTCCCAGTTGGCAGAAAGGGATGGTGTCCAAATCTATACTGATATTGGTTCAAAAATGCTGAGCATGGATTTGTCTTGTTGGACATATTTCCAAGAGTAAGACGATCCGATGAAGCTGTGAGCAGATCCTGATTCAAAACAGTTAGAAAGGGTTACCGAGGAACCCGGTTCTGAACAAGAAGATAGAAGGATTATTAAACAGGTGTCTCGTAAGGCCATACTCGTAATGATGGCACGGAAAGTAGGTTGATTCTGGGTATACTATCAAACATCGGTTACTGACGGACTTCGGTACTGCCGAGGGTGTTGGCGAAAAGGTCGGATGGACTATGGCCAAGTCCTGCAGGCCAAGAGTAGTAGCGTTGGCTTCAACATGCTCGTGTGTTGTGCCCTACTTGCTGTGCGTGCCACTGTATTTGCCACAGACAGATACTTGGGGGGATGCTGATGATGCCGGCCCGAGTCGAGGACTTAACAGGAGAGAAGAAGGTAGAAGGGCCTAAGCCTAGTCGATACCCAGAATGAGGAAATATGTACATGCATGTCCTACTTATATAGGTTAAGAAGCAACATGTGGAATAAGGAATGTGGAACAATAAGGTATGCAGAGCATGTGGTTATTGTCCACAACGAATAAAATTAGACTAAGGAATGCAACGCAGGGATAGAACAATAAAGGACAGGATAATAGAATGTGTCCGAAGATAGGACAATAGGAGGTGCCAGACTATAAGACAAGGCTGGTAACCGAGGATAGTACAAGGACAGGAAGTCCTGAGGTGAGACGGACCGAGGGGAGGGTGTGTGGATGGTGGATATACCGAGCTGAGACCGGCATACCAAGTGATGTGCATGTGGTGTGGTCACTTGAACGTGGAACTAGGATGGTTGCTCGGTCGGTACTGCCAACGGATGGGTCTCGGTACGTGGACTTGACAAGAGTTCAATTTGCAGTGAAACTTAGGTCTATGGCTCTCAATGTAATGCCAAATCATTGGTTTCTCAGTTGTAAAGTCTTCTTACGATGAGAGAACATGTTGTGTGTAGTACTACTCATTCTGTGATGCCATCACCATTAGGGAATAACATGGGTCACAGGTTCAGGTGTTCTCAGGTTTGGGTGCAGGTTAAGCTGAGAGCACCTGCAACCTGGGCCCAACCCATGGCTCTGAAAGTCTTGAAATAGTAATTTTAATTAGCATCAATTTCCTTTTACAACCTATCAGCACCCAGACATCTGTTGGAAAAAACCTATAGGTTGATGGGTTTGGGTTCCCATAGGTTTGGGTGCAGGTCACCAACAATTGACCCATAGGTGACCTAGGCCATTCCCTAATCACCATCCTTGTCAGGCACCAAAAATGCCAATGTTACATAGACAAGTACTGTTACAATAGTACCAACTTTACAATGCTGATGGGGAATCAGCCAAGTCCAGTAGACCCATCAGAGTGGCTTGGCTTCAATGTACTCATGCATTGCATCCTACTTTCCATACGTGCCACTAATTTCAGAGAGAAGAGGGAACTTGGGAGAGTATCACGAGTGTCAGCCCAAGTAAGGGCTTTCAGACAGGAGGAAGGAAGGCAAGAAGTGTATGCCAAGTTGATATTCAGAATGGGGAACTATCTACATCTATGTTCTACTTATATAGGTTAAGAAGCGAATGTGGAACAGGGTGGCATAAGATATGAAGAAGGGGATAAGGTATGGAGAGCATGTGGGAGCATTGTCCACAATGCTCAAGAATAGAACAATAAATACAAACAAAAATAGAACAATAAAATGTGGCTAAGTATAAGATAATAAGAGCATGACTAAAAATCAGACAATAGGATGTGACCGAATATAAAACAATAGGGTCATGACTGAGAATAAAACAATAGAAATGTCCTGAGGTGGGACAGGTCAAGAATGAAAGAATAAACGGGTTGGGATTAGTAGATAATGAATAAAAGAAATGTGAGTGGTGAATAAACTGGAAGGTGTGGATGATAAATGTACTGAGCTGAGACTGACATACTAAGTAACTTATATATGACTTGGTCACTTGTGCATGGAATTAGATGTTTGACGTTTGGTCGGTATAACCAAGTGAACCAATGCTCAGTACATGTACTTCACAATCCTCTTTGGCTTAAGAAAAATCATTGTCTGATAATATATCTTCTTGGTCTATAACCTCTGCTACAGCAACCTTCCTCTTAGACTCTTTCTTATCTGGGATTTCTGGAAAGCTTTGCACTTCCTGACTAATCTCCTATTACATTGCAAGCTCAACTCATCCTAAACAGATTCACATTCCTAAAGCACAGCTTTCATATCCTTTGCTTTTGTCTACAGTTGTAGATCAGGATGTGTGTCTGCCTCTGTGTATTAGATTAGCCTGGTTTTGAAGACAGATTTATCAGAGAGATGACAGTCTCTCATATTAACTGCTGTTTGTTAGAGTTAAGTATAGTCACTAAGTACAGACAAGCTTAGTAAATGAGAAGTTCACTGAGGTACCTATAACTATATATTTATTTATATATACAGCCTTGGTGTTATGGCTCGTATCCCCCAATAAAACCATTTCAGTATCCGCAACCACCCACACCTGTAAGGGCAACTCTCCTTTGGTACTGATCTCATGACTGCCAGAGGCTAGAACCAGCGGGACACCACCCAGCCCTGGACTTCCTCCTAGGCCTGACTCTGGGACTCGAACCCAAAGCCTACCCACAGGCTTCTCAGATCTTAGGTAGAGGAGATCCAAAGAGAACCGAGTCAGGATCCCCTTACCTAATCCCTAACTATATAGCTACTGTGTCACAACAAGTACAAATAGTAGGGAATAGTCGGTAACCGGAATAAGGGAAAGGAAGAATAGGATAGGAAAGGAATATAGGGAAATTAAGGAAAATATAAGGAAACTCAAGGAAAAGGGAATAGACCCTCGGGGTTCTACCCTGACAGAAGGGAAGAATAGAATAAAGGGAAAGGATTTAAAAGGTGAATATAGGGGAAATAGGAAATAAGGAAATAAGGAAATAGGCCCTCAGGGCTGTCCCCTGACAACACCCTTTCTAGGAGTTTTCCAACCGCAAAATCTGAAACAGGGCTCTCAACCACCTTTCCACATTTTCTATCACAACAATCCAAAGTTCTACAATCCTGACCCCCTGCGATTCCATAACCAAGGTTCTGCTCTAGTGATAAGCGTCTCGCAAGATCAATACATACAGTGACTTACAAAACTGGTCCAATGTTTGGTACTTTTCACTTGCTCTAAATTTTATAAAACAAATAAAAATCTATAAAATCTGAGAATATTCTCACAGATACCCCTGCATCTCAGCTATTGATTGGTCTTCTCATGTTTATGTAATAATTTTTATTGGTTGAGATATTGCAGTGTTTTGACAGTAACTCATCGGACCAGTTTTGTTGCCTTCAAATGTGTGATTACAATCAGAGGTATAGTTAGGTTTGTATGGTCACATGACTTGTGTTGGAGTTATAATTGGGTCATGTGATCACAAATAGTGCAATATTGAACAAATAGACCATAACAATCTTCTTCAACAAACCATGAAATCCCTCTCTCCTGTTCAAGTTGACTATATCCTTTCTCAGCTTGATGCTGGCCATTCCACCTCCCATATTCAACTCTCTACTGGTGTAGGCCATGTTACCATCTGCAGACTTCACTCTAAGCACTGCCCTGACATTCTAAAAGCTGTTGGAGGACATCCATCCAAGCTTTCTCTTGCTAATATTTGACATGCTGTCTGTAAGGGCAACCTAAGCAGGCGTTCTACCCTAGGGTGGCGCACTGGCGAAGGGGGATCCAAAGGTTTAGTATGGTACCTAATACATGGGGACTAGCCCTGGCAAAGGGGGATCCAAAGAGAAAACTCTAGGGAACCCTTCGCCCACTGACTACTGTATATAAGCACCATCGCTACGGCGCTCCGCACTCTACCAGGCATTACCCTCCATACTGACTGGGAAGTTCCGCCAGGGCCTCGACACTGAGAACGAATGACGAAAGGGGAGCCAAGGGTTATAGTCGATGCTTCTGGAGGGTACTTGCCAACAGGGATGATGGTTTGGTGCGCGGTGCGTTCGGTACTGCCGTGAGTGGGTTGAACGGATCTCGGTCGGCGGGTGTGGAATACGGGTGGGTCGACATTGGTCGGGATTCATGATCGGGGGTTCTCCTGACACTGTCCACCTAATCAGCTCTCAAAAAGCTCAAAATGCAATATAAGTTACCAGGACCCTTCAGGATATCATCAATGCACCTCTCTCCATTCAAACTATACGTAGGAAGCTAAAAAAAGCTAGATTAAAGGCTGTGGTGAAGAAGAAATGGCCTATACTCTCCCAGAGACACAGGAAGGAGAGGTTAGATTTTGCTGTTGCTCACCAGCATTGGACTATAGAGGACTGGAAGAGGGTTATGTGGTCAGATGAGACAAAGGTCAATAGGCTAGGTTCAGATGGCAAGAAATGAGCTTGGAAGAAGGCAGGAGAGGGGCTGAGTAATAGGCTGGTTGAAAGAATGTTAAAATTTGGTGGAGGTTCTGTAATGGTTTGGGACTGCATAATAGGGGATGGGCCAGGGTATGCTGTCAAGATTGATGCAAGGATGGATAGAGATCTCTATGTCCAGATTTTAGAGGAGGATCTTCAGTCTAGTCTGGAGCACTATGGTAAAACTTCTGCTGATATTATTTTTCAACAGGATAATGATCCAAAGCATACCTGCAAAAAGGCTAAGGAATGGTTTGCAAACAACCATTTTGAGGTTCTTTCATGGCTAGCACAGTCTCCAAATCTTAATCCAATTAAGCATCTGTAGAGTCATCTGAAGAGGAAGCTTGGAGAGTACAATCAGCCACTAAGAGGGATGATAGAGCTTTGGGAGAGGATACAGGAAGTTTGGGACAAGATAGAGCCTTCAGTGTGTCAGGGATTGATAAAGAGTATGCCTAGGAGGGTTTTTGCTGTGCTGAAGGCAAAGGGGGGATATACCAAATATTAATTATAATGAGTTTTTGATCATCTAGACAAGAGCAACAAAACTGGTCCAATGAGTCACTGTCAAAAAATTGCAATATCTCAACCAATAAAAATTATTACATAAACATGAGGAGACCAATCAAAAGCTGAGATGCAGGGGTATCTGTGAGAATATTCTCAGATTTTATAGATTTTCATTTGGTTCATAAAACTTGGAGCAAGTGAAAAGTGCCAAACATTGGACCGGTTTTGTAAGTCACTGCATATCTACTGGAGCCATCACCAAAGCATCTGAATATGATTCAAATGTGTAAGCACTCTGCAATATCTTTTCAAGGACTGGTCTTCCTTACATAAGGTCTGAAAGGGGTAATAAATAAGCTGCAGTCAAGCCCTATGTCAGGCCTTGGATATACTGACAGGCTTCGGGAAAGCCGAAGGGTTGGACGGGTAAAGGCCAAGTGTTATGGCCCGTACCCCCAATAAACCCCCATTAACCCCCACAACCACCCACACCGATTCTGGGACCTTTCCGACCGCTCAAAGCCTATTTAACCACTTTCCGGATGTCCGATACATCATTCCGAGGTTCTGAGCCTCCGAAGACTCCGAAGTCAAGGTTCCGCTCCTTTGATAGACGATGCGCAGGATCTATCGCGTACCTTACTCCCTTGTTCTTCTTTTATATTGACCCCTTGTACTCCCTTTCTCCTTGTTTTATGACCGGCAAAGATAGTACAAGGACAGTCGCATGTATATAGTCTTCCAGTCGACTGGACTGTTTGCTAGTATGAATATCGATTTAGTCTCCCCACCTAGTTTCCGATTCATTTCCGGTAAACCCCCGTCCCCTCTCCGAAATTAGGGACAGACGATTGAGGAGGGCGCAACACATAAGTTGAAGCCAAGTCCCTTCGACCTCGAATACCTCAGTAGCCGGATTGAACCATTCCGCGACCGACCCTAAGTTCCTGGCGCTTCCGCCTCCGTCCGTAGTCCGTCCGACTCTGCCTTCGGTCCTCGGCCCCGTTACGGACCTCCACGCTAACCCAGATAGCCCCTTCGGAAGTACTAGCTAAGCGCCTGACATGCGGACTTAACACCAAGTCCTGCAGGCTAGAAGTAGTGGCATGGCTTCAACGTGCTTATGCATTGCGCCCTACTTCCCATGCGTGCCACCAATTTGGGACAGAGGGATACCTGGGAGAGTGCCGAGAGTGTCGGCCCAGGTAAAGGACTTGGGACAGAAGAAGGGAGGACAAGAAGGCGTAAACCTAGTTGATTTCCAGAACGAAGAACCATCTATATACATTGGCTACTTATATAGGCTAATAAGTGAGATGTGGAACAGAGTGGCACAAGGAATGGAGAACAATAAGGTATGAAGAATCATGTGGAAGTATTGTCCACAATGATCAAGAATAGAACAAGGAATGTGGATGATAATAGAACAATAAAGTATGACCGAGAACAAAAGAGTGAGTGAGAATAGAACAATAGAGAGTGGCCGAATATAAAACAATGGGGCCACTGCCAACTGACAATGAATAGTGAGTGTCCCAAGGGTAAACGGGCAAGGGGAAGGACAGGGAATGGAAGAATAATAGACAATAGGAGGGTGGGGTTGGGACAATGAACCAAATGTACCGAGCCGAGAACATGTACTGGCGAGGGATGACTTGTCACTGGTGTGTGGGACTAAAAGGCAAGGGTTGTTCGGTCGGTACTACCGAGTGAACCGGAGCTTGGTATCGGGGGCTTGACACCCTACTCCAAACCTCACCAATGTCTTATCCTCATGCTTACATAAATCAAGAACCTTGCCCATTAATATTAACAGGTGCCCAATTGGTTTGATGTTGACTCATTATAATAAATGTACAATCTTATAAACTCAATGGATTTGATTAGTTCAGATATCATAGATTACTATACTATCTGTTGGCAATGAATAGCATATAACTAGATGGCACTGTTCCTTATCTTTATGGACATTGCCTCTGTTCAGGCACTTCAGCCTGGTCCAAATCAGGAAGCAATAGTCCTTGAGCTTGAAAACAAGGGATGGATAATACCAGGAATAATTCAAGAAAATTATAACAACTCAATTTGAATTTTTACCAGATTTAAATAGCTATACAAGCCATCTCTTGGCTTGACTCAATGGAAAAAGGTTCAGAATTTGCATATATGCACCTCAGATGACTCAGCTCAGCTCAGAAATTATGTTGAAAAATCAGGGAAATAAGGAGTTTTGTCGTTCGTGATTATGGGGTCATGAATCTCATTAAATATCTCACAAGTGTCATACACTTGGTGAAAAATGTATTTTTGCTCAATATTTCCAACAGGATTGAATACTCATCAAATGTCATGGAAATCAGCCTAATGAAATAATGAAATACTTATACCACTAAGATATTACACTGGCATCACCTTGCTGCAGGCAGCGAAATTTCAAAAACACATCTGTACCAAGGTTATAGAGGGAGACAAATTGAAGGTCTCCTCCAAAATATGTAGCGTACAACTTGGCTAACGGAAGCCTGTGAGTGAGCTAAGTTAGCCTGTTTCAAATGATTACTAGGAACATACCCGTAACCAAGTCCCGACAAGGTGCCCATTCCTGTCTGCAACCCCTTTCCGGTAATTTCACTAAATAAGGTCCCATCGCCAGCCCCTTCGATGCCCATCGACATGCCTCCGCCAATGGCTTGCGCAAAATAGGGTCCGTCGCCCCTCTCCTCGTTGGCTTCGTCTGTGTCATTATTTCTGCCAGAAGTGGTGAAGGCATAAGAAAATATGAAGGGAAGGTTTGCGGGGGCAACTCCTCCGCCCTGGTCACGGATCCGCATAGAAATGAATGGTGTTCGGGTGGTAAGGTCAGAAGAGGAAGCTATTGTAACAATTACAGGTGGCAAAGGTGTAGCTGATGAACTGCCATGCAATTTTTGGTGATGTTCTACGGTGGCCCGGAATGCATTTTTTAAGAGTTCTGTTAAGGAAAATTCGAGATGCACAGGAACATATCTGACGTTGAGTAAGTGATTCATTAAACATCAAGATTAGGTGTCATGTGACTCACGCAAACGTCGCTTGCAAATCACCTTCTATGACAAGTGGAGGACTCGCCCCAAGGGTAGCTTCGCATAGATCTGCAACATACCTGGTGCACATTCTGGTCATTTGTGCAGGTGAACATGTCATGTCCACCACGCCGACATCATGCAACTCTTCTAAAGGAGATTCTCGCAGCGCTCTGGACAGTGCGATGTGTTGCTCTGCGATGAGACGGACGCCTATCCGGATCCGGATTGCCTGATCTAAGAAGCTGGAAATATTGGAAGATGACATGTACTTGGTACACTCCTGAAAGCTTGAAAGAATTCAATGGTGTTCAAGAGAGCTAGACAGACCGGCAAGACGTACCCCTTAGCCATTGTTGGGATATCGTTAGCATGGTCTGCCACTAGTCCTTCAAGCCTCTGTGTGAACTTCCAGTTTTCTTCTAAGCTTTTGACTGGAGGATGCGTCGCCAATGCTTCGAAGCTGGATCTATACGTGCGTAGACTACGCGACAGGAAGGGATTTGTAGTGACAATGAATGGTAAAGCCTCCAAAGCTCTCACTCGGCAGACAAGACGGCGGGGAATCTCGGAAAGAACATATTCTGCAGATTCAAGCAAAGAATCTCGATTAAGAGGACAGCCGAACGATAGGAGTTTCTTGAGAGTCAAAGGGGGGTGGGACGGTTCTGGAGACTCGCCCGTTCGCATACCGGTATGCAGAGAGTGCCTGACGGGTATAAGATGTACAACAGGTGGGATGCATTTCACAATCCGTCTGGGGGAGACAGTCCCGAGCAAAACCATGAACAAACCTCAGCTAATATTTGGGATCAGGGTTTATGGGCGTCTACACACGAACGACGTCATAGCAGCCAAATTTCCAAGTAACCTGTGCAAAGGTATTTCCATTTCCATTCTCATTTTCAGTCAATTAGAGCTTTACAGCTCAAACAGGTCATTCAAAAAATCTAAGAATAATCACAGACCCTAGTACAGTGGTACTTGATATTCTCAAATTGATTACTCAGACTATACATATTTATTTGTTTGCCCCAGAAGGTCTCAAATTATGTAGAGTAAAGTATATAATAAAGGTATTAGTGGCCTAACAAAGCCACCCTCTGTATCAATGCTGATTTCACCCAGAGATTTCTCAAGTAGCGTGATTTGCTTCATGCCATTTTCTCTACTGTCTGTTCTGAGACCATATACACGAACCAATGCAGAAACATTGACAAGCTGATCTGTGATACAGTGAGAACCAACATTTCAGTATCTTCCTTTGCTCTTCTGCTCTGATGCCACTGCTCTGATGTCATAAACAACGTCATGGGCCGTTTGCCAAAAGAGATCTGATTACATATGATTGCTCCAAATGTTAGAATGCGTCATAGAGAGATGGGACATATGAGCCTTTTAACTTTGACTTTTCTAGCATGTCTTCCACAATCGCACGGTTTCTCGTACGAGCTCCTTCTGCTCTATACTGCCACTCGCAACCCACTAAGAAACTATCCACTTTATACTCCCTTTATGGTTACGCCCCTCGCCGTCTGGCTCCTACTTTCATTGGAGTCCGAACAGCTGCTTCTTCAGTTTCTCACAAGCCTGGTTCTCAAAGTCTCCCGCACGCACTTCAAAATATCAAAGAAGAAGCTGGGAACTCTGCATCTGACCTTGCAAAATCAATTTCTGGAAATGTTCGCTATTCTGAGACCGTAACCCAGAAAAATGACACCTTTGTGAGTCCATAAACAGTAAAATAAGCAAGGTGCTGAGTCTGCATCTTCAAGATCGGAATCACCAGCTTGGTGGCATCCAATGTCCCAAAACATGTTCTCACTATGGGGCTAGCAGGTCAACTTCTTGTCATATCTGACATCTTACCGTTTACCAACTCGGTGTTCTAGGAGCACTACCCTATCTGGGCACTTCTCTTTCTACCATCTATCTTGCTCGCGAGGCAAGTCTCGCAACTTCTGGTGCGGTGACCAACATGGACCCCACCGCGGCGATAGACCTCCTCCAGAATTGCCTTCATATCCAAGTTACCTATG
>QLPI01003201.1:0-15057 GCA_003314275.1 Chroogomphus rutilus | reverse complement strand
AATAGTGTAAAATAGCGTACAGAACAAGTATTAGTGAGCATGCAGTTGAAAGTAGTATAGTGTATGGACTTACTAGTAGTTACCGTGCGAGAGACACAAACCGGCAGTGACTTAGACGCTAAGTGCCTGGATGATCAGGAGATGTAGGGGCTGGAAGAGCCAAAATGTATAGAATACGGAAGGAGACAAAGGGAAAGCAGATAGGAGGAGACAGAAGGAACATAGGGGAAGAGACTCACATGGAAAGGAACAAGAATTGAAGGAACTGGGGCACATATATGCAGTCACCAAGGACAGATGACTGAGAAACAGGAGAATGAGACATGAGACACAACTCAGAGAGGCAATAACTGTTGCAGACAAAAAGAGAACAAAGGGAGAAGTAGTTCTATTCAAATGGCACCACTGACAGGTGCCATATCTCTATGAAGATCCCATTGGGGCAGCCCACAGTGGGCCGACCCTGCATATGCTCCACAGAATCCATTAATTACGGATCATATTTTAGTTAGAGGATTTACTTGTATAAAGAGAAAGTAACTAGGATGAATAATACTACTCTCTCATACTGAAAACCCCCTACACTTATATTTGATATCTACTCGATGCACTCACATGATGTCAAGCCGCATTGGGTCAAATCATCTCTCGTTGTCATTCAAGGCTGTGGACCCAGCAGGGATAGTTATATAGGTGCTATACATCACACTCACACCTCCATTAACCTATTTCACTGTTGTGGATCACCCACAATCAACCTACATGACTTTCAGTCAGATCGCCACCAGCTCCTCGGACCAGTGTGTTAAGTCCGCATGTCAGGCGCTTAGCTAGTACTTCCGAAGGGGCTTTCCGGGTTAGCATGAAGGTCCGTAACGGGGCCGAAGACCGAAGGCAGGGGTCAGACGGACTACGGACGGGGGTTGGAGGCGCCGGGAACTTAGGGCAGGTCACGGAAAGGTACTATCCAGTCACTGAGGTGTTCGAGGTCGGGGGGACTTGGCTTCAACTTATGTGTTGCGCCCTCCTCGATTGTCTGTCCCTAATTTCAGAGAGGAGACGGAAGTTTACCGGAGTGAGTCGGAAACTAGGTGGACTAAGTTGATATTCGTACTAGCGAACAGTCTAGTCGACTGGGAGACTATATACATGCGACTATCCTTGTATTATCTTTGCCGGTCATAAAACAAGGGAAAAGGGAGTACAAGGGGTCAATATAAGAGAGAGAACAAGGGAGTGAGGTACGCAATAGTCCTGCGCGTCGGTTATCAAAGTATTGAGTCTTCGGTCGGAGACGGACTCGGAGATGGTGTCTCGGTCATGACGGGAACAGAAGCGGGAAAGCGGATTCTCGATCGGACTTGTCGGGGACGGAGATTACGGAAAACAATCCTTCATCCTTTCGGTCGGAAAGGTCTCGGAATAGGGGGGGTGGTTGCGGGGGTTAGTGTGGGTTGTTAAGGCATGGGCTATAACACAGTGCTTACATATGATCAACCTGCCGTGTGTCGTCTGCATAAGAGCATATAATTACATAGAATATTAGCCACATATCCCATAGCCACAATTCTTTGTACCATAGTAGCTAGTCCATCTACCAACCAATATTCCCCATCACAGTATTTAAGAGGGACGGTAGCAGAGGCACACTGGGAAATGACGGCGCAGGATGATGCGGATGGAGCAGAAAGTGATGTCCTATGCAAGGATCCAGTGGCCATGTGAGGATTACAACTAAGGGTGCTGGTTTTGGCGGTGTGGCAATGGGTAGCATGGTTAGTCTTGGACACTCGTGCCTTTGCCTTGGCTTTCCCAGTCGCAGTCTTGGCAATTTTGCAGGGCTATCAAGATGCAACATCCTCATCGTCCACCTCATCACCACGAACATGCTTCCCAAGTGCACTCTTCCCGAGTTCAGGAGCAGGTTCGGCCTCGTCATCAAGATCGATAAGCTTACCATCACTGTAAAGCACCTATGGCTGTGGACGGTCTGCCATAGATATAAATATTGCAAAAACAGAAAGGCCGGCTGTGAAATCTTATTGGTAACTCAACGCTCGGGGATATTAATGCACTCACATGGGCTGACTGCCCACTGGGCTTGAAACGAAGCCATGCTGGCAAAAAAACACATTGCAAGGAAAGAGAAAAACATTTCACTGGCATGGCACACAATGGTGGTTTTGGATACAATCATCTGATAGGGTTGTCATTCACACAAAAAACCAAATGGATGAATACATACATCTTCTTCAAACTTCCCATGCCAGTTTTGGGTAGGGTTTCTTCCTTCTGTGGTAGAAACTTGACCACCATATCTTTGATTGAATCTAGCAAAGACATGGCAATATCCTTGGGTGTTTGCTCTCTGATAGACTTTGGAAAGCTTTAAAACGCGTGAGAGATGTCAGATAAAAAGTGTTGTTGGCACAGCACAAGGCGGCGATTTGTGCGAGCACCTGACACGACACATGACACAGAGACACCAGTGCACCACATGTGCTGACATCCCCACATGTAGGGATGTCAGGAGGTGCAGTATGTTGGTGTCACGGCATGGTGCGTATGGTCAGGAGGGTGGCCATGGTGGGAGGAAAGAGGTTGGCATGTCCTGGCGCAGCGGAAGTTCGCATTGTGTACCCACTGCATGCCGACGTCCAGCCACATCGTGCATGATGGAGGAAACACCTCGGCATGCGGTGGGTGTGGGGATGTCAGCACATGTGGTGTGTTGGTCACGAGGGTGGCCATGGTGGGAGGAAAGAGGTCGGCATGTTGTTAAATACGCGTGTTGGCGCTTAGCTAGAGACTTCTGGAAGGGTTTTCAGAGGGTTCCGAAAGGGTTCTGAGGGGGAGTTCGTGTTCCGAGGGTGGGGGTGAGGATCGGAATCAGGATCGGAATCGGAGCGGATGGAAGTCGGGAACACCAGGGGTCTTGAGACTGTTCACGGGATAGGGTGGTACAAGTGGTTCAAGGTCGCAGGGACTTGGCTTCAACTTATGTGTTGTGCCCTCCTCAATCGTCTGTCCCTAATTTCGGAGAGTTGGAAAGTTTACCGGAAACTAATCGGAAACTATGACGCAAATTAAGTCGATATTTGTACTGGCAAACAGTCCAGTCGACTGGGAGACTATATACATGCGACTATCCTTGTACTATCTTTGCTGGTCATAAAACAAGGAGAAAGGGAGTACAAGGGGTCAATATAAAAGAGAAAACAAGGGAGTGAGGTATGTGATGGTCCTGCGCGTCGGTTATCAAGGAACGGAACCTTGACTTTGGAGTCTTCAGAAGTTCGGAATCATGGAACCTCGGAATGTAGGTTGGACATCCGGAGATCGGTTATTCAGGCTTTGGGCGATCGGAAAGGTCCCAGAAACGGTGTGGGTGGCTGTGGTGTTTAATGTGGGTTTGTTTGGCAACATGGGCCATAACACGTGTCCTGGGTGCAGCTGATGTTTGCGTTGTGCACCCACTGCATACTGAGGTCCAGCTGCATCATGCATAGTGGAGGAAAGACATCGGCATGTTGTGCACTCACCGCACACCAAGGTGTTTTCTCTATCAAGCACGATGCAGCGACACCAGCACATCACACGTCCTGAGTGCGGGGCAGTCAGGACGTGGGGTGCGTGGTCACCTGATGTGGTAAACCAGTCACATGATGGTGATTGGGCTAGGGTGCTGACCAATTGCTGACCAATTGCTGACTCAGAAACACCCACAAGGACCATAACCGTACTTTAATATATAGATGGGGTGGGTTCCTCTTACTATAGTGTTCTACCATTTCTTCCTGAAAGAATGTCAGAACTATTAGAGTGACGATTGAGATCTGGGTTTCATCGATTTTCGGTGATATGAAGTTACAATAATTAATATCCACTTAGGTACAAAATATAAAGAAGCCTAGTGTATATTGTATCAACATGAGAATCAGTATCGCTGAGGCCACAATCTAACCACATGAAGTTTCTAGGATAAACACATGTCAATTCGGGAGTTGGTATACAGCTGAGGAAGACTATGGTCGACTCGTGGATGAGTTGGGGAGACATATATCTCTTGTGACTGACGCTTTGGCTTGATCATTATATACGGCACCGATAGCTTTCTCACGCTCTTGCCACCACCACAAAAAAGAGCGTGTAGGCCAGAACCGTGTCCCAATAGTGCAAGTTTGTGATATCCCTGAAGCTCCCTCATGACTTAGATGAACAGTCACTATCAAATCCATTATTGGACATTTGAGCACAATCAGGACTTCATCTATATATCTCTTGATTACTGTATGTTCCCACGATCTGTGTATCTATCTTGAAAGGGTTTGGTGGCCTCTGTAAGAAGGTTGTTTGCTGGGGTCTGCACTGGTTAACTGCATCCCACAGCTTCTGATTTTCCTTCGTGTAAAGTGTTGATATCTTCATACACTTTGTTGAACTGCCTTGCTTCCAGCTTTTGTCTGAATAGGGCAGGGCATACTTTTTCTTTCAGGAGCAATATTTTCTCCTCTTCCCTCGGTCTTTTTGTGGCTTGCTTGTCTCAGGGGAATTATTGGGGCTTTACAAAGGAGGTGAGTGACTGTTTCTGTTGGAAATATATAGTCATTGGTTTTATAACTTGGCACTATCCTGAGTGGTACCGTTGACCTTGGGACCACCATCTACGGCACCACCCCCCTTCGCACCACCCTTTTGCACCACCCTCCTTTGTACCACTGCCCATTGCACCACCACCTGTAGCACCACTGCTTGTCACACCACCACCTGTTGCACCACCACCCACTACACCACCCCCTGTTGCACTAACCCCTGTTGTACCACCCACTGCAGCACCACCACCTCTTGCACAACCAGGAGGGGCCCCTGCCTTACAACCAAACAATATGCCTGACCTCACCCAGGCCATCATCATGCTGGCAAGTAACTTGACCAGCTCCAGAAGATCAGCTCCCTGCGCTGCCAAAGTCCAGGACCTGGACACCTTCAATGGATCTGATTCAAGAAAATTACAAGCCTTTCTAGTACAGTGCAGCTTGAACTTCTGTGATTGCCCTGATGCCTTTAACTCAAACAGCACCAAGGTAACCTATGTACTGTTGTACCTGACTGGTACCACCTGTCAAGTACATGTACCGAGTGTCTGGTCCCTTGGAACTGCCAACCGAGCATCCAGTCTATGTCCATGTGCAAGTGACAAAGCCACATGCAAGTCACCTGGTATACTGGTCTCAGCTTGGCACATCCACCATCTACATTCCCCCTTCCCATCCCTCATCCACCCCCTCTTCATTCATCATCTATTAATCCCATCTGTCTACTCCTTTCCTGGACCTGTTCTACTTTGGGACATTCTGTCCTTGTTTTATCCTCAGCCATGACCCTATTGTTTTATAGTCGGTCACTTCCTATTGTCTTATTCTTGACCACATTCCTATTATCTTACTTTCAATGTTCTATTCTTTTTTACATTCCTTTATTCTATTCTTGATCATTGTAGACAATACTTTCACATGCTCTGCATATGTCAAATCCGCATGTCGGTGCTTAGCTAGAGGCTTCCGGAAGGGTTTCCGAAGGGTTCTAAATGGTTTCCAAAGGGGGGTTCGTACTCCAGGGATGGAGGGACTAAGGGTTGCAGACTCAGATTGGAATCAGAATGGGGATGGAAAGATGGGAAGTGCCGTGGGTCTTGGAACTGTTCATGGTATAGGGTGGTACGAGTGGTTTGAGGTTGCAGGGACTTGGCTTCAACTTATGTGTTGCACCCTCCTCGATCATCTGTCCCTAATTTCGGAAAGTTGGAAAGTTTACCGGAACTTAATCGGAAACTATGACACAGAATTAAGTCGATATTTGTACTGACAAATAGTCCAGTCGACTGGTGACTTATATACATGTATCTAGTCTTGTACTATCTTTTACCGAGTCAAGACAAAGGGGGGAAGAGAGTACAAGGGGCAATATAAAACGAAGAACAAAGGAGTGAGGTATGCGATGATCCTGTGTGTCATCTATCAAAGGAGTGGAACCTTGACTTCAGAATCTTCAGAGGTTTGGAAACACAGAACCTTGGAATGATGCATTGGAAATCCGGAAATCGGTTATTCAGACTTTGAGCGATCGGAAAGGTCCCAGAAATGGTGCGGGTGGTTGTGGGGTTTAATGTGGGTTTATTTGGTGGCATGGGCCATAACAGTATTCCTCCACTAGGACCGAGCCCTCAAGGTCCTAAGCTTAATCTTGCCATGAATTGAGCGGAGAAGAGCATGGGACTATTTTTAGGCATATTGGGACATAATAGGTGTTTTTTCTGAGTGCCCATCCAATGCATATATAAGGAGGCCTTTCTCTTCTCCCTGAGTTCCTTTCCTACCCCTACCCATGTCCGGATTCAAACAGGATATCAAAGTGGAGGTTTTGGAGCAGGTGCACACTTTCAAGGCCCAATATGCAAAACAGATTCACTTGATGAGGAAGGAGGGGGCATGGAAATTGGAAGTTGCTTGGGATATTGGAAAGGGTCTGAGGGTCGAAGTCCGAAGGCCAGGGGAAAAACCAAAGGGGATGGATCGGAGGGAAAGGGGGGAGGGAAAGGATCGAGCTTTGGAGCGTGATGCCCAGGCTCTAGAGTCTGCCCTTTTGGCCAGTCAGGTGGACGAGGAACCGGAGGATTTACCCTCCTGGGGGGGTTTTGCTGGGCCATTGGGATCTGAAGACGGATGTGTTCTGCATCAGGAGACCGAGTCCGTGGAATCTTCGGATAGCAGTGACCCCTCAGATGCAGAGTCTTCCTACTCGTCATCTGGGGGCAATCCAGGGGGTGAGGAGGATGTTTATCTCATGCCCTCAGTCAGGGTGAGCACCATTGCTTGGGACGTGGAGAGGACGCATCAGAGATGTCTTGAGAAGGATGCTTGAATTTCGGAGGCACAAATGGCCTTTGAGAATCAGATTGCTCGGGATGTGCGGGTGGCTGGAAAGGAGGTGGGTCTTGGACCCTTTGAATCTACTCGGTGGTCGTTGATTGAACATCGGCCTGACCTTTACCAGATCACCAGTCCAGGGGTTCCTCCTATGCTAAGGTCGGAACCTTGTGATAGGTGTCGCAAATGTGGAGATCCATGTACGTGGACCACATTAGCCAAAACCTGTGTTCCCTGTCAGAAGAGCCGGGTGAAGTGCATGGTCGGTGGTGTGTCGGTCGTTAAGAGGGCAACCACGAGAAAGAGGAGGCGGGAGGAGACAGTGGTCCCTGAGGTGCCCTCTTCAAAAAAAGGAAACTTGAGGTACTGGTCCCTCCCCTTCCAAAGGGCAGGGGTGATGCGAGCGACAACATCCTGAGGGAAATCAGGGATGGTGTTTTTGCCCTTGGTGTTGCCCTAAACAGGATAGTGGATGCTTCTGAGATGGAGAACGCCATCAAGACAGATGGTCAGAGTGTGTGGGGATGCAGTGGTCCCTCCTGGACTCGTTGGGTGGTGGCAGGTCAGTTGATTCCGACACGTGGTGTGGGGAAGACTGCTTTCAAAAGGAGAAGGACTTCCAGGGGAGTGGGTTTGGCACATGGTGCAGGAGATGTGATGCCCAGAGCAGGGCGGTCTATCAAGCAGGCAGTCCCAGTGTATGATGTGGAGGGCTTGGCACTTGCTACAGGATGACCTAGTGAAGACATGGTTCCAGGGGCTGCGGTGCTGGCAATGGGGTCACTTCCTGAAGTGGTGGCTCCGGAGGTTGTGGCATTGATGGTGGGGCTGGTTCCTGAAGTGGCAGTCCCAGTGTTGGAGTCAAGCAGTTGGGGGGGGGGGGCAGACAAGGGATTGATTATTTCCAACAGTTGGATCCCTCTGATTCTAACGAGGCGCATGCCTTGTTTTATGGCGAATGACTGATGATGTGTATACATTGATTGAAATTAATGGTTCTGTGAGGGTGGGGTCATGGGTCACATGGCGTTCATGGTAGTCATGCTGATTGTGTTTTTGTGGTGTTTGTTCACCGGATTGTTGTTTGGATGGTGGTGGTGTCATCAGGATTCAGGGAATGTCCTGCAATTCAAGTCTTGGTTGAATCGTGTTGATTAGTTTAGTTCATATTCATATTCTAACAAGAAGGGTTCTAGTTCTAAGAAAATCTACACATAGTACCGTTTGTCTAAGGGATGGTATGGGATTCCACAGTGTTCAGGGTTCTTCCTGAGTGGAGTTTTTCGGAGGGTTGGATTGAGTGCTAAGTGAAGACTGCTGGCTCCATATTGCCAAGAATCAGTTAGGATAATCTAAATGAGTAGTACTCAATGCCCTGTCGATCAATGGATCATAGTGGGTGAGCATATGGTCCTTGCAACTAAAATTCTGATGGGGTTTGGAGGGTCGGATTTGGAGGGTCGGAGTTCTGAGGGTTGGAGTCGGAGTGTTTCTGCAGAAACGGGTTGAAATCTTTTCGACGCTTGGTCATGGGGGGTCATATTCCTGAAAAGGTTGGATGCATTGTTTTGTTTTACATCCTTAGGCATAGTTGGTGTTCAATGCAAACAACTGGTGCTGGAGTTGGGAGCCTAGCTTCTTATTCCTCAGTTTCCAAAGCGTCCGACGTCTCAGACTCTTCTTCAACCTCTTCTGTCACGGAGGCTGCTTGTCCTTTAGTGACTGTGGTGGTGGATCTTGGGCATTCCTTGGCTGAGTGGCCTGATCTGCCACAGAAGAGGCAGAGGTTTTGTTTGAAGCGGCGTTGCCATTCTTGCAGTGTAAGTTTTCCGTCTTTTCCGATTTTGGACGAAAGATCCATGGTAGTCCTGCTGCCACTGGATGGGGTCTCGGGTTGGCCTACATTGGCCATCTTATTGCCCATGTTAGGGGCCAAATACATGGTCATGGGGGTCCTTCCTCTGTCATAGGGGCGGTCGAAGTTCCGGGTGGGGGGGGGGCTCTCTGGCGATTTCCAATCATCGCTCTCAGTAGCGGGCATCGATGGATTGGGAAAGGAGGCAGAGTTGGAGCAGGGAGTGGGGCTTTCCTACTCTAGAGATCTCATCCTTGATCCTGCCGGGGAGTCCATTGTAGAACTGGCAACGAAGTGCAGCATTGCCCCAGTGGACATGGGTGGCTAGTCGATTGAATTTGACTACATATTTCATGATGTGCTGATTATTGCACATGTGGAGGGTCTCGAGGTCTGCTTTGGCCTCTCCCTCTGGGTTGTGGGGGCCAAAGTTGGTTTTGAGTTCATTCACGAACTCCTCATAGTCATAGAGCCAGTCTGGCTTGTCGGGGGCGGAGAGGGCTGGTTTAAACCAGTCCAGGGCGGTACCGGTCAGGTATGACAGTATGTAGGTTACCTTAGTGCTCTCGGTGTCAAAAGTGTCAGGGTGGTCACAGAAGTTCAGTCTACATTGCACTAAGAAGGCTTGTAGTTTCCTAGAATCAGACCCGTCGAAGGTATCCAGATCCCGGACCTTGGTGGCATGGGGGGCTAATCTTCTGGGGCTGGCTAAGTTGCTTTCTAGCATAATGAGGGCCTGAGTGAGATCGGGCACAACTTTGGGTTCTAAGGTGGGGGCCCCTCCTGGGTGTGCAGGAGGTGGCGGTGCTGTGGTGGGTGGTGCGACATGGGGTTGGGCAATGGGGGGTGGTGCAGTGAGCAGAGGTACGATGGGTGGTGCAACGAGTAGTGGTGCTATGGGCGGTAGTGCCACAGGCGGGGGTACAAAGGGTGGTGGTACGTAGGGGGGAGATGCGAAAGAGGGGGGTGCCGATGAGTCTGATGGTGCTGCTGTGGATGGTCCTGAACTGGATTGCATCTCCGAGGGTAACAATTGCTGAGTCACCAGGGGGTGGTTCACGAGGAATGGGTTGGTCAAATTTGAATGCAGGTGTTGATCTGCGTTCGAGAATCCGGAGTTGGAAGAAGGCTCCGGGGGGTGTGCTGGAGTCTGAGGCATCTGGAAACTTGGTCTGGGGACAGGCAGTTCTCGGGGGATGGATGCATGGCAGGCAAATGCCTGGGTGATTGTCTGCATGGCTTGCAAACACATGATAGGTCTCATGCTTAATGACGATCAGGAGTGTGAGTATGAATATACTGTTAAATCCGCATGTCGGTGCTTAGCTAGAGGCTTCTGGAAGGGTTTCCAGAGGGTTCCAAATGGTTTCCAAAGGGGGGTTCGTACTCCGAGGATGGAGGGACTAAGGGTTGCAGACTTGGATCGGAATCGGAATGGGGATGGAAAGACGGGAAGCGCCGTGGGTCTTGGAACTGTTCACAGTATAGGGTGGTACGAGTGGTTCAAGGTTTCAGGGACTTAGCTTCAACTTATGTGTTGTGCCCTCCTCAATCATCTGTCCCTAATTTCGGAAATTCGGAAAGTTTACTGGAACTTAATCGGAAACTATGATGCAGAATTAAGTCGATATTTGTACTGGTGAATAGTCCAGTTGACTGGTGACTTATGTCAAGCCCGCAACACCGAGTACCGACTCACTCAGGAATACCGACCAACCGACCCTCACCCGCATTATCTCGCACCACCGCGCGGCCACAGCTCGGCACACCCGGTACATTGTATGGACCCCTCCCCTCATACACCCCCTTTCATTGTGCCTTCACCCCCCTATCCACTCCTTTACCCGCTTCCCCCAAACAACATGACGGCCACTCATTGTCTTGGCCATTGCCATTGTTTTATCTTAGGCCGTCCTCTATTGTTCTATTCCCACCCACCATTTCATTATCTTATTTTTTCAGCCATACTCTATTATTCTAATACCGCTTACATTCCTTATTCTATTTCTGATCACTGCGGACAATGCCTCCATGTGATTGCCTCATACCTTATTGTTTCCATTCCTTATGCCACCCTGTTCCACATCTTGCTTCTTAACTATAAAAGTAGCGGGATGTATGTAGATAGTTCTTCACTCAGAATATCGATTGATTCGCACCCCTTTGTCCGCTCTCTATTTCTAAAGTCCTTCGCTCGAGCCGACGCCCTCGGCATCCCCTCAAGGCTCCTCTCGCTATTCAAATTAGTGGCACGCATGGAACAGCAGGGTGCAATGCAAGAGCATGTTGAAGCCTAGCCACCCCATAACGGTTTGCAGGACTTAACCGATATCTCGGCGTCACCTAATCTTGACAGTATATTCTGAGTGAAACTGCTTTCCGTGTCACCTCCATTCTTACGATCATGCCCCCACGAACTAGATCCACAGCCCATATGGATAACAATCAGCTCACCCCCACGGTAACCCAACGAAGGGAGCGTGAAGCCTCTGGTACCCCACCCCTTCTCATTGGTTACACCTCGCTGACAATAGAACTACGGCGTCTTGCCTCCCCCTTCGAGCAAGAACCACGCATCGAAGAGGTGGTCAACGATGAAATCGAATATGAAGATTATGATAACGACGACCAAGCACCCCATCCGGCAGAGGACGAACCCGGTTCAGTACACTACGACACAGATGCTGAAACCGAGGAACAGCCTCAGCACCCCCGACAGGCAAACATGCCTGAACCTCCCCGTACCCCGACAGCTGCACCCTCTCAGCCCACGGTTGCACCCTGTCAGCCCGTGGCCGCACCTCCGCACCCTGCGGCTGCACCCCCTCCATCCGCGGCTATACCGCCGCAGGCCAGGCAAGCTCCCCGAGCCTGGCCAGCCCCACCGCCCAGGCAAGCTCCGCAAGCCGGGCCATTTCCTAGGGCCAGGGTTCCCGTGAACCCGGCCAACAATCAAGATCTGCTGAACGCCATTCTCGAACTCGGCAGAACCGCTCGGAACCACCGACAAGATGGTCAAGCCGCCAGAATACGAGAACCAGAACCCTTCGATGGAACCGACCCAAAGAAATTAAAGGGTTTCATCTTCCTCTGCAGAATGAATTTCCGCACCCAGCCAAACTCGTTCCCCGACGATAGGCAAAAAGTCAACTACATGGTCTCCTACCTGAAAGAAACAGCTCTAGAATGCTTCGAGCCATACCTGACGGGTAATCCCAATACGGAACCCCGTTGGACCAGCAACCTGGAGCTCTTCATCAACGAACTACAGATCAACTTCGGCTCTAGGGACGAGAGAGCCGACGCTGAGACGGCCCTCGAGAAATTAACCATGCAAGACAACCACAAAGCAACTCGGTCTTTGTGGAATTTTACAGGCTCACGGCGTTTGTCGATTATAATGACAATGCCCTCCTCCGCAAAGCATATATGGCACTGCCGAAGCACATCAAAGACGGCCTCATCCATTTCGACAAACCCTGCACACTCGACGAACTTCGAAATCGCGTTCAGCGAATCGACATGAGGTATTGGGAACGAAAAGCTGAACAGTCTGCGGAGGGCAGCAATGAGCCGAAGAAAGATACCAGATCGGATAAGCCTGGCAACAGATCCACCTCGGACAACTGCCAGCAACATAATAGCAACGATAACAGCAGCAAGGACGCGTCCAAGAAAAAGGACGGGAAAACGCCCGACCCACCCGAGTATACCAAAACCCTCGGGAAGGATGGCAAACTTCTCCCGACCGAACGCCAGAGACACATGGACCACAACCTGTGTCTCCTCTGTGCCGCCAGTGATCACAAAGTCGCCGAATGCCCAAAGGCAACCAAAGCCCGCGTGACCACCACTTCTGACTCCATCTCACAGGCATCCGATGCCGAGGACGCCAGTGCTGAGGACTCAGCAACGGCAACCGAAGACTGGTCCGCCACCCGCCAGCCTCTGAGCACACCGAGAGTTGCGTTGACTCGGTAGATGCCAGTATTAGAGGTTTAGATCAATGCTCCTATGCCCCCAAATTTTCCTTTAAATTTTTCAGTCATTATCCGTTCATAGTTAGACTCTTATGTTATTCCACCTTAGAATTCGTTGATCTAGTACTACTACATTCGGTCGTTACTGAATACATAGACATGTCACTAGATACTCCGATAGGACAACCTGTCCACTTATCCGTTATCATGTCACTAGATCCGTCGGTCGGCAATATTCGGTCACAACTCGCTCACCCACTATAATCCATTGATTAACAGGGTATTGGGCAGTACTACGCTCCATCACGCCACTAACACCTTTAGGTGTGTCCGATGGCCTCGGTCCAGTCGGCACATGCCACTGCTCCAAAAGCCTCACCCAGGATCCTGCTCCGTCGCCGGGAACTCCGCCAAAGGGTTCCTAGCTGAGGCCTCTCGGTCAGCGTCGCCATTTGGTACGTTTCGGCCAAGGTCTTCTCCGTCCATCCTCATCCGTTCCTGACTATCCGATTTGCATAATTGCATGCTTACTCCTTGTAGACGATGGGACGTCTACCTAAACAGGGGGGGTAGCAACCAAACAACGCTACGAACCTCTCCTCCCGAGGAAATCCCCTTTCCATTCACTCTTTATCTCGACCTTAATTCCTACCCATCCTGACACACTATTCCCGATAACATTAATTCCTCCGTCCAACCCGACTGAATCTGCCGAAACGAACATCGGCACATTCACTTGTTTTCTTCTGCTCACATTTTCATTTCCTTCCTTATCCTTTCTTTTAAAAAGAAAAAGAAAAACAATCTATTAACTAATTATCTTTCAAAGTCTCATCTATCACCATCTCCTCATCCTGCTCCTTACCCTTGTCCTTCCCTTGTTCCTCACCCTCATCATCTTTCAATTGATCCTCGCCTGGATCCTCACCCCCCAACTCCTCCGCAATGACCGCCGTCACCGGCACTGCCGACTCCCCGCGCAGAACCAGACTCTGGTTCATGAGGACCATCGTACGGCTCATGAACCTCACCTCTTCCACCAATTCGAAGAGCAGCCTGTTCGACCTGGACCTCTCTTGGAGGATGTCCTCCCAGATCTCGGCAAGCTTCTGTGACCCCGACCCCGTGGGCAAGGGGACTTCCACCGTCATCTCACGCCCGCTCGGCTATATGGCCACCGGCCGTTCGCTCGGTCGCATCGTAACAGCCCTCCTCGGCCTCTTCATCGGCCGCTCCTCTTCCGTCTCCTCCCCACTCTCTTCCTCACTCTCACTCTCCGACTCCACCTCTTCCCTACTCCTCACCTTGCGCTGCTGAGGCGCCGCCAAGCTGCATTTCACCCGGCGCGTGTTGCAGCATCCGCACGCCGCTCCCACATTCCTAACGGAGCAGGCCTCTCCGCATTCCCTGCAATGATCGCAAGGAGGGCAAAGAGAGGGCGACCACTCCCGGGTCGGCTTCTTTTTGAACTAATAAAAAATAATAAGAAAAAAGACACAAAAAAAAAATACAAACCCTGCGTACCTGGGTCTCCCTCGGCCTACCTCTCCTACTCGGCCCCACATCCACATCCATACCCCTCTTACGTGTCATCACCTTCGGCACATCCGGGATTTCGGGGTCTTCAACAGCTTTGAGACCCGCGTTCTCGAGTGCCTTGACCCGCCCCGCAAGGTCCTGGCTGACCTCCACGTTCCCTTTCTCCTCGGGAGCCCGAGTCACTGCCCGCTGGGCCAAATCAACCCGTTTTTCCTCGGCTGCCTGGACAATCTCCCAAGCCAGATGAGCAGCCTTGGTCGTCATCTCGTACGCTTCCTTAGCGGCCTTTTCTGCCTGTTCCACCTCCACTTTTGCCTTTTCGGCAGCCTCTTTGTCTGCCTTCAGTTGAGCCGCAGCAGCCATCTCTTGCTCCCGTTGACGCTGTCGCTCGAGCCATTTCTTCTCGACCTGCTCCTTTTCGTCATCGGTTATGGCACCCATGTTTCGCCCTGATCCTTTGATGGGAGTAAAGAACAAGGCTGATGAGAAGCCTGGGAATTTTCCCAAACAAAACCGTGACATCACACTGACACCCGGAACTCTATTTTAACTCTGCTTACCGGCTTCATGGGTTCAGCCGCTAGAGGGGGAATACTGTCAAGCCCGCAACACCGAGTACCGACTCACTCGGGAATACCGACCAACCGACCCTCACCCGCATTATCTCACACCACCACGCAGCCACGGCTCGGCACACCCGGTACATCATATGGACCCCTCCCCTCGTACACCCCCTTTCATTGTGCCTTCACCCCCC
>QLPI01003193.1:0-13402 GCA_003314275.1 Chroogomphus rutilus | reverse complement strand
GGGTCTTTTGACTGTTTCCTGGGATGTATTGATCGATAAGTGCTGGTGGTTCATTTTGCCTATAAAAGGGGGTGTTCGCAGAACTGGAAGGGGCCTTTCCTCAATGGAGAACATAGATTCCCATCCTTCGGAAAACCTCGGGGATTTTTCCCGCATCCCCCTTTATGGTTTGGGGTCAAGTGAGGCGCAGTATTTGCACATCCTTGATGAAGAGTTGACCACTCTTCGCACCTGTACCATTAGGGTCCGTGATTACTACGGTGAGTGGTGTCCTTGTCAGAGCCTCTCTCCTTCTGATTTTCTGTAGCGAGCCATTATATGAAGCCATCATTGTCTGGGGCTATTCCTTGTTGGGATTTGGAGTGGGACGTGACTTCTGGCGAGTTGGGGGCGGGAGTGAGTGGCTCCGAAGTACTCAGGCGTATTTCCATGTATCTGATTCGCCTGGATAAGTACTGGGAGGACCTGCGCCAACTCTTGGACCTCTTTGCGCGGTATCATTGTCGTATGTCCAGTTTGACGACTACTGGGATTGGTTTGGAGGATGTGAGGTTGTTTGGGAGCCTCACTGATGTATTAATGTCATTCCTGACAGCAGATCGGGGGCTTGATGCTTCTTTTCTGGATGACATGGATCGGTTGCTTGTTCGCTTGAGTCGCGGGTTGGGTGGTTCTGATGGGTGTCTGGGTTCAGTGCAGGTTGGGAAGGGTTTGAATGGTCGGGATGAGGGTGTTGATTAGTTTTTTCTGTATGATTGGTGTCGTGAATTTATGGTTTTAGGCGGTGTTTGGGTCTGGTTGAGATAAGGATTCCTAAACCAATAGTGTTGTTTTCCGGATGTTTCCTCTTTCTTAGGGTAGATGTCCCATAGTTGCCTAATTTCCGTGGTTGGGGTTGTAGTTGTCGTGGAGGTCTTGGTTGTGGCATTCATTTACAGGATTGTCGCTTGGATGGTGGTAGTGATGTCAGGATTCGGGGGATGTCCTGCAATTCAAGTCTCGGTTAAATCGTGTTGATTAGTTTAGTTCGTATTAATATTCTAACAAGAAGGGTTCTAGTTCTAAGAGAATCTACACATGGTACCGTTTGTCTAAGGGACAGTATGGGATTCCATGGTGTTCAGGGTTCTTCCTGAGTGGAGTTTTTCGGAGGGTCAGATTGAGCGCTGAGTGAAGACTGCTGGCTCCATATTGCCAAGAATCAGTTAGGATAATCTAAACGAGTAGTACTCAATGCCCTGTCAATTAACGGATCATAGTGGGTGAGCGTATGGTCCTTGCAACTATAATTCTGATGGGGTTCGGAGTAGGGAATGGCACGGGTCACCCACAGGTCAAATGTGGGTGACCTGCACCCAACCCATGGGAAACCCGAACCCATCAACCCATGGGTCGACGGGTCTCGGGTGTGCGCCGCACCTGCACGCAATACGTCGCGTACGTGGCGGCGCGTACGTCGCATTTGTCACAGCGCATGCACATACGTTGCGTACGTCGCAGCGTGTGTGCGTACGGGCATTGCATATGTCGCGTTCGTCACGGCACGTGCGCATACGTCGCGTAGGTCGTGGCGCGTGTGCATACAGGCATTGCGTACGTCGTGTTCGTCGCGGTGCATGCGCATACATCGCGTACGTGGCGGCGCATGCACGTACGGGCGTTGCGTACATCACGTTCGTCACGGCACGTGCGCATATGTCGTGTACGTCGCATTCGTCACGGCGCATGCGCATACGTCGTGTATGTCGCATTCATCACGGCGCGTGCGCATACGTCGTGTATGTCATGTTTGTCACGGTGCGTGCGCATACGTCGTGTACATCGTGTATGTGGCAGCACGTGCACGTAACAGGCGTTGTGTACGTCGCGTTCGTCGCGGCGCGTGCGCGTATGTCATGTACGTCGTGTTCGTGGCGTCGCGTGTGCGTACGGCACGTTCGTCGCGTTCGGGGCATCGCGTTCGTGTTGGCGCGTGCACGTACACGTTCGTCGTGTTCGTGTTGGAGTTGACGCCCCGGGTGCTTGCGGCTTGACCCGCACCCACACCCAAGGACACCCGACCCGGTGACCCATGCGGGTTGGCCTGACCCGTGCATTTCCCTAGTTCGGAGGGTTGGATTCAGAGGGTCAGAGTTCGGAGGGTCGGAGTTGGAGTGTTTCTGCAGAAACGGGTCGAAATCCTTTCGATGATTGGTCATGGGGGGTCATATTCCTGAAAAGGTTGGATGCATTATTTTATTTTACATCCTTAGGCATAGTTGGTGTTCAAAGCAAACAACTGGTGCCAGAGTCGGGAGCCTAGCTTCTTATTCCTCGGTTTCCGAAGCATCTGACATCTCAGACTCTTCTTCAACCTCTTCTGTCATGGAGGCTGCTTGTCCTTTAGTGACTGTGGTGGTGGATCTTGGGCATTCCTTGGCTGAGTGGCCCGATCTGCCACAGAAGAGGCAGAGGTTTTGTTCAAAGTGGCGTTGCCGTTCTTGCGGTGTAAGTTTTCTGTCTTTTCCGATTTTGGACGAAAGATCCATGGTAGTCCTGCTGCCACTGGATGGGGTCGCAGGTTGGCCTACATTGGCCATCTTATTGCCCATGTTAGGGGCCGAATACGTGGTCACGGGGGTCCTCCCTCTGTCATAGGGGCAGTCGAAGTTCCGGGTGGAGGGGGGCTCTCTGGTGATTTCTGATCGTCGCTCCCAATAGCGGGCATCGATGGATTGGGAAAGGAGGCGGAGCTGGAGCAGGGAGTGGGGCTTTCCTACTCTAGAGATCTCGTCCTTGATCCTGCTGGGGAGTCCGTTGTAGAGCTGGTGATGAAGTGCAGCATCACCCCAGTAGATGCGGGTGGCTAGTCAATTAAATTTAACTACATATTTTGTGATGCGCTGATTATCACGCATGCGGAGGGTCTTGAGGTCTGCTTCGGCCTCTCCTTCTGGGTCATGGGGGCCGAAGTTGGTTTTGAGTTCATTCACGAACTCCTCATAATCATGGAGCTAGTCTGGCTCATCGGGGGTGGAGAGGGCTGGTTCAAACCAGTCCAGGGTGGTACCGGTCAGGTACAACAGTACATAGGTTACCTTGGTGCCGTCAGTGTCGAAAGCATCAGGGCAGTTACGGAAGTTCAGTCTATATTGCACTAAGAAGGCTTGTAGTTTCCTCGAATCGGATCCATCAAAGGTATCCAGATCCCGGACCTTGGCGGCGTGGGGGGCTGATCTTCTGGGGCTGGCTAAGTTGCTTGCCAGCATAACGAGGGCCTGAGTGAGATCGGGCACAACATTGGGTCCTAAGGTGGGGCCCCTTGTTAAGGTCCAAGTTTGCATCAGGTCTGAGCTGACGTAAGTTGGTCTGAGTCAGGTGTTCGGAGTCATAAGGACTTGGCTTCAACTTGTATGTTGTGCCCTCCTCGATCGTCAGTCCTTTATTTTGGAGGTTCAGAGAAGATAAGTTTTCAGAGTTCAGAGAGTGAGTGGGAATACTAAGTTGATATTTGAACTAAGGTATGGTACAGAAGTCTGGAGGTATTTATACATGCGATCCTTATTGTAACTAATTAGAAATAGTCAAGAGAACAATAAGATGAACAAAAATGTACATTTGGTGTTACAATAAGACTATTGTTTGATGGAAAGGGAAGATGTCCGAGGTCCAAGGTCAATGATGCTGGTTGGACTCGGAGGTGGCAATGTAGGCTCGGACTTGGTTCGGAGTAGGGTTCTTTCGTAGCGCCCTATGTCGGATGTCCGGGATGTCGGAGTTATATCGTGGATATAACAGTGCCCCCCTGTTAGGACCGAGCCTCGAGGTCCTGGCGCTTAATGACGGCGGAGGTTACCGTGGGAAGATTATGTGATTAGGCGTTGAAAAAAGGTATAAAGAGAGGACCCTTTTCCATAGCAGTAGTCCAACCATGTCGTCACGTAACACCCCCATCCCTGACAACGAAGCCGTTCTGGAGGCGCAGATACAAGCGACCTCGGAGAAGCTTGAAAAGGTCCAAGCTGAGAAGAAAAGGAAGGCCGAGGAGGAGGCTGAGGAGAAGTGGAAGGCTGAGGAGGAGGCCAAGTGAAAGGCCGAGGAGGAGGCCAAGCGGAAGGCAGAGGAGGAGGCTAAAGAGAAGGCCGAAAAAGAGGCCAAGGAGAAAGCCGAGAAGGAGGCCAAAGAAAAGGCCAAAGAGGAGGCCAAGGAAGTGGCCAAAAAAAGGGCCAGAGATCAGGAGGCCGAAAGGCTCTGGAAGGAGGAAGAGGCCGAAAAACTCCAAAAGGAGGTGGCTTCAAAAAAGGTTCCCAAGAAGACGCCTCGAAAAAAGGTCATCAAGAGCTCCCAGATAATCTCGGAGCTATCGACCATCGTGGAGGATGAGTCCCAGCAAGGGGGCCCTTCCAGTGCAAGAACTCGGAGACCATCTCTGAATGCGGAAGCGGGGGGCTCGGGGTTGAATGAGCGGGAGAAGGAGCATGTCCAAATGCTCCAACAACAACATGCACTCCGAGTGCATCAGGCCCAGAAGGCCTACAAAAACTCCCAGCTGAGGGATGCTAGAGCGGACAGTGCTGAGGTGAGTCTCAGTCCGTTTGAAGCGAGCTGCAGGATGCTGATGATCCTGCGTCCTGACTTGTACCATCAGCTGCCTGAAGATGTGCCCAACTAGGTTGCAGACCCTGGTTGGATATGCAAACATTGCTTCAACCGGGGCAAACCTTGCGTGTGGCCTGCTTCGGGGAAGGGGACTTCCTGTTACATTTGTGCCGAGTGGAAGGTGGGGTGTAAGGAGAGGGATGATGAGGAGGGAGGGGCAGATAGCAAGGGGAAGAGAGGGAGAGGTGCCTCAGAGGACGGCATGGGTCCAAAGTCAAAGAGGCAGAAGTTGGAGGTGGTGATTAAGGGGCCATCTCGGGGTCCGAGCACCTCCGGGGTTGACTTGAAGGAGGTGGTTGAAGAGTTGCGGGGGTTGAAGCAGGACGTGTGGGGTATTCAGGAGGAGAACCAGAGGATCACCGAGGCCCTGGTTCACATGAATGACCTCCAAATCATCGAGCAGGCTTGGTGGTTCAACTGGTCACAGAAGACAGATGAGTGGTGGGGGAGTTCTCCAAGGGAGAACTGGAAGGGGCCAGAGAAGGGTAAGGGGAAGGAGAAGAAGAGTGACAAGGGGAAGGAGAAGGAGGATGGTGGGGGTCCGAGGGGTGATGGGTCGGGCCCGGATGATATGTCTGGGTCTCCAGAATAGGAGGTTTCTCTAAAAATATATTTTATTTTTCTTCTGTTTTTTGAATCGAGTGAAAACACCTAAGTCAGAACAAAGTGAACTATCGGTCCGAGGTGAGGGAGTCTAGGACATCACCCAGGGGACCTGGTTTGTCTGGGTATGCTCGGTGGAAATCGGAGACTACCTCGGAGGCATGGCCAAGTTTGTTGGCTGGCAGCCAGGATTTTTCGTCTTTGGTACCTTCGTATCCGGTCCATCGGACTAGGTACTGGAGGGGGCACCTGCGTCTTCTTCTGTCGATCTTCAAGTCAAGGATCTCGGAGATCTCGTATTCGGATTCCCCATCAATGACGACTGGGGGTTGGGGTGGGAGTATGCGATCGGAGAAGGTGTTTGGAGTTGAGGGTTCAAGCATAGAGACGTGAAAGACTGGATGGATGGCTCTCATGCTTTTGGGGAGTCGCAGGGTGAAGGAGATGGTTCCTACTTGCGCAATGATTTCAAAGGGACCTAGAAATTTCTCTGCTAGTTTTTTTGAAGGTCTCATAGTTCAGATGTTCTCAGACTTAACGAAGACTTTGTCTCCTACTTTGAAGTCTGGGGGAACCTCTCGGCGACGATCTGCGGAAGCTGAGTATCGGGTCTGAGCTTTGGATATAGTCTTTTGGAGTTGTTGATGCAGGTCGTCCAAGTCAACTACAAAGTCATGTGCCCAAGAGGAAGCGAGGTCGCATTCGGGGTGAAAGGTGATGTTCGGATGATAGCCCTTGTTGGTGTAGAAGGGGGAGATTCCCGTCGTTGCGTTGGGAGCATTGTTGTATGCAAATTCGGCGATGGGTAATAGTTCGGACCAGTTGTTTTGCTGGTAATTACAATACACTCGGAGATACTGTTCGAGGGTTTGATTCATGCGTTCAGTTTGTCCATCCCCCTCGGGGTGGTATCCTGATGTGAAGTGAAGCTTCATGTCTAGGGCCTTGCCGAGGGATCAGAAGAATGAGGAAACAAACTCGGATCCTTGGTCCGAGGTGACATGTAATGGTACCCCATGCTTTGAGAATACGTGTAGGATGAAGAGTCTGGCAAGGGTTGGGGCGGTGATTGTATCGACGGTAGGGATGAAGAGGGACTGCTTTGTTAGGTGGTCTGCGATGACGAGGATAGTGTCGTAGCCATCCAAAGTGGGCAGTTTCTCTATGAAGTCCATAGAGATGGAGTTCCAAGGTTGTTCGGGGATCGGTAGTTGCTTGAGTAGCCCGTAGGGGCAATGTCTCTGTAGCTTGGACCTCATACAAGTGGTGCAAGATTTAATGTAGGACTTAACAGAATCTCGGAGCTCGGGCCAGACATAGTCTCTTCGGATGAGTTCTAATGTCCAATTCTGGCTGAAGTGTCCTGAGATTGGGTGGTCGTGTTTGTCTTGTAAGACTCAGAGTCGGAGGTTTCCATCATTGGGGACATAGATTCTTTTATCAAGGAGGAGGAGTCTGTCCTCGGAGATGGTCCATCGATCGGTGAGGTTGTCTATGCAGGACGAGGTTGTGGGGTCTTCTTGGAGTGAGGTTTGGATGTCTTTATCGAGTTGTTCTACATCCATGATCATTGTAGCTCGCATTGCCGGAGTGTACAGGGAGGTGGCTCAGAGTGACGATACAAGTTGTTCCGTTGTAAAGACTGGTCGGAGGTTGTGCAGATTGATCTTGGTGTAGTTGCTTCTTCCCTCTTTAGGGTAGACGTCCCATCGTCTAGTCAGTGCGTCGGGTTTAGCACCGAGGCAACCAGGTCGGAAGCAGATTACCATGTTGAACTGGGAGAGATATTTGGACCATCGGACTTGCCGACGGGTGAGTAACTTGGTTGTTGAAAAATATTCTAGGTTCTTGTGGTCGGTGATGACATCGATCGGATCTGCCAAACCTTCTAGGTAGTGTCTCCAGGTTTTGAAGGCTTCAAAGATGGCCAGTAGTTCTTTGTCGTGTACGTTGTAGTTCAATTCTGGAGGGGTGAAGGTTCAGGAGTGGAAGGCTATTGGGTGGATGTCGTTGTCCGTTGGTGATATGGTAGACAGAATTGCTGTGAGGGCATAGTCTGAGGTGTCGGACTCGACAATGAGTTGAGATCCGGGGATCCACTGTTGTAGGATCAGTGCTGTGGTGAACGCCTTCTTGAGCATCTCGAAGGATGTTCTGCAATTCTCAGTAAAATTCCACGGAGTATCTTTTCATGTCAGACGAGTTAGCGGCACTGTGATGTCGGAGTAGTTGAAGATGAAGCATTGGTAGAAGTTTGCAAATCCGAGGAAAGACTGAATGTCTTTGATTTTTTGGGGTTTGGGCCATTCCTGGATGACTTTGACTTTGTCGTCGGCCATGGTCAGGCCCTTCAGAGAGAGGATGTTGTTCATTAATCGCTGGAAGGCGGCTGGGGAGTTGGTGAGTCCGAAGGGCATCACACTCCATTCAAAAGATCCATAGCATGTGCGGAAGGTGGTCTTCCATTCGTCGCCTTCTCGGATGCGTACCAGGTGGTACGTATGTCAGAGATCTATCTTGGTTAGGGAATAGCACGGGTCACCCACGGGTCAAATGTGGGTGACCCGCACCCGACCCATGGGAAACCCGAACCCGTCAACCCATGGGTTTTTTCCCACGGGTCGACGGGTCTCGGGTGCGGCGCGCACCCGCACGCAATACGTCGCGTACGTCGCGTTCGTCATGGCGCATGCACATACGTTGCGTACGTGGCGGCGCGTACGTCGCGTTTGTCACGGCGCTTGTGCGTACGGGCGTTGCGTACATCGCGTTCGTCACGGCGCATGTGCATACGTTGCGTACGTTGCGTATGTGGCGGCGCGTGCACGTAACGGGCGTTGCATACGTCGCAGCGCGTGCGCGTACGTCGTGTACGTCGTGTTTGTGGTGTCGCGTACGCGTACGGCGCGTTCGTCGCATTCGGGGCATCGCGTTCGTGTCGGCGCGTTCGTGTCGGAGTTGACGCCCCGGGTTGGGCCCGGGTCACGGGTGCTCGCGGCTTGACCCGCACCCACACCCAAGGACACCCGACCCGGTGACCCGTGCGGGTTGGCCTGACCCGTGCATTTCCCTAATCTTGGTGAATATTCGGGCCTTTTGGGGGCTATCCAGGAGATCGGAGATTCGGGGGAGTGGGTGGCGATCCTTCTTCGTGATTTTGTTTAGTCCATGAAAGTCGATGCATAAGCGTAGTGATCCATCTTTCTTTCAGGCGAAGAGGACTGGAGCTCCCCCAGAGGAGTGTGAGGGTCATATAAACCCTGTAGATATGTTCTCATCTAAAAACTCTCGGAGGGACTTCAGTTCGCTTTTGGAGAGAGAATAGATTGGACCAAATGGGGGTGATGTGCCTTCCTCCAGTTCGATCTTGAGGTCATATGGTCGGTGAGGGGCTAAGGTGTTGGCCTGAGTTTTGCTGAAAACGTCTTTGAACTTGTGGTAGCATTACTCAGGTCTATCAGACTTTCTTCGGAGTCTTGGCAGTCGGAGAGGAAGAGCTGGAAGGTTTGTATTCCTTCCATTCTTGATATTTGGGCAAAAGCTGCTGCATTTACTAAGGCAACTTTGGGTGCCACGAGCTGGGGATTCGGAGGGGATGGAGTTTTGGATAAGCACGGAGTCGTAGCTGCTAGGTTGGATGGTACCTGGAGATTAGCTGTGGTCGGAGAGCTGAACGATATACTGCCCAATACCCAATCAATCAACGGATTGTAGCAGGTGAGCCAGTTGTGTCCGAGGACTGCCGAGCAACTAGAATCCAATGGAGTTACGTAGAACGTAATGGTGTGTTGCTCCCCTGTTGGGAAGCATACGCGGAGGTCGATGGTTTTTCGAATTACAGAGTTGGAGGAGCCATCGAAGAGTCGTAGCGGAATCGGAGTGATGTCATAGGTTTGGAGTTGGTGCCTTGTAGCATAGTCAGAGTCCAGGAAGCAATGAGTTGATCCTGAGTCTATTAGAGTGTCAATATAGGTGGTTTCAAGGTGGAGACAGATGGTCAAGGAGTTCGGACTGGAAAGAGCGGATGTGTTGAGTCTCATCTCCATTGGTGCATTATTGCGTTCAGCGCAGCCCCTAACTGATGCTGGAGTCAAAGGGCTGCTTAGAGATTTTTTGACTCCGAGGTATCTTCTACTTCGGAGATTGTTGCCTTGGTCGTGCTTTCTACGATAGTGGTTGCACGTCCTTTGGTGGCGGCGGAGGTTGACTTGGGACATTCCTTTGCTACATGGCCGGTTCTTCCACAGAACAGGCAGAGGTTGTGGTCGAAATGGTGTTGTCGTTCTTGAGGTGTGAGTTTGCCGTCTTTGCCGAGTTTTGTGGTCATGTCCGAGGTTGTCTTATTCGGGGTCTGGCTGGGGTTTGGAGGTCTGGTGCTCGTACTTGCGATCGGAGCTGTTGGTGCCCTGTTTCTGTCATTCGGACGCTCAGGGGCTTTGGACGTGGAGGCTTCCCGAGACATTTCGGAGCGCCTTTCCCAGTAACGGGAGTCAATTGACTGGGACAGTTGTCGTAGTTGCAGTAGGGAGTCGAGTTTTCCTATGTGGGCGATTTCGTCTTTGATCCTGTTGGGTAGGCCATTGTAGTATTGTTGACGGAGTGCGGAGTCTCCCCACTGAATGTGAATGGCGAGCCTGTTGAATTCCACCATGTACTTTGTGATACGTTGGTTGTCGTGCATTCGGAGGGTTTCGAGGTCAGCTTCGGCCTCTCCTTCTGGATCGTGGGGGCCAAAGTTGGCTTTGAGTTTGGAGACGAATTCCTGATAATCGTAGAGCCAGTAAGGGTCTTCTTTGGAGGAGAGACCTGGTTTGAAGTAGTCCAAGGCGGTGCCAGTGAGATACAATAGTATATAGGTTACTTTGGCACTGTCGGAGTCAAAGGTGTCAGGGCGGTCTTGTCAAGTACACGTACCGAGAATCCGGTAACTCGGCGGTACCGACTAAAATACTCCATTAAGCAACCAAATACAAACCATTCAATGAGCTGTTCTTGGCCAGACACACATCGGTTACATTCCTCGTCCCCATCCACGCCTACTCCTCACTTCTTGGTCCGTCTCACCTCGGGACCTCCTGCCCTTGTGTTATCCTCGGCTACAGCCTTGTTTTATAAACAGGCATTTCCTATTGTCCTATCCTAGGGCACGTCCTATTATTCTGTCCTTTATTGTTTTATCCCTGTCTTACATTTCTTATTCTAATTTTGTTCGTTGTGGACAATAACCACATGCTCTGCATACCTTGTTGTCCCACATTCCTTATTCCACATGTCGCTTCTTAGCCTATATAAGTAGGACATGCATGTACATATTTCCTCATTCTGGGTATCGACTAGGCTTAGGCCCTTCTACCTTCTTCTCTTCTGTTAAGTCCTCGACTCGAGCCGGCATCATCAGCATCCCCTCGAGTACCTGTCTGTGGCAAATACAGTGGCACGCACGGCAAGTAGGGCGCAACGCACGAGCACGTTGAAGCCAATGCCACTACTCTTGGCCTGCAGGACTTGGCCATAGTCCGCCCGACCTTCTCGCCAACGCCTCTCGGCAGTACCGAAGTCCGTCAGTATCCGACGCTTGACAGGTCTCGAAAGTTTAAGGTGCACTGCACCAGGAACGGTTGTAGCTTCTTGGCGTCGGAGCCATCGAAGGGGTCGGGGTCTCGAATCTTGGTCCGAGCTGATGATTTCTTTGAGCCAGACAGATGTTTGGCTAACATGGTGATAGCTTCCGCCAAGTTGGCTTCAGCATTGGCGTCATCTGAGGGTGGCATTTGGGGTTCTAGGAGGGGGTTTGACGAGTGTTTGGATGGTGGGTCTAGGGCTGGTGGAGGGTTTGGTGGCATATGGACGTCGGGTTCTGTGGCAGGTAAGTTTGGGGTCAGGGATGCGTGGCATACTGAAGCTTCCGTAAGTGTTTGAATGGCTCTGATTCGTTCGCTGCGTCTCATAGACGATCAGGAGTGTGAGTTCTGTCAAGTCCACGTACCGAGACCCATCCGCCGGCAGTGCCGACCGAGCAAGCATCCTATATCCACAACCAAGTGCCCGTGTCACATGCATAACACTTGGTGCGCCGGTCCCAGCTCGGCACATCCGCCATCCACACCCCTCGGTCCGTTTCACCTCGGGACTTCCTGTCCTTGTACTATCCTCGGTTACAAGCCTTGTCTTATAGTCTGGCACCTCCTATTGTCCTATCTTTGGACACATTCTATTATCCTGTCTTTTATTGTCTTATCCCTGTGTTGCATTCCCTATTCTAATTTTATCCATTGTGGACAATAACCACATGCTCTGCATATCTTGTTGTCCCACATTCCTTATTCCACATGTCGCTTCTTAACCTATATAAGTAGGACATGGATGTACATACTTCCTCATTCTGGGTATCGACTAGGCTTAGGCCCTTCTACTCTCTTCTCTTCTGTTAAGTCCTCGACTCGAGCTGGCATCATCAGCGTCCCCTCGAGTACCTGTCCGTGGCAAATACAGTGGCACGCACGGCAAGTAGGGCGCAACGCACGAGCACGTTGAAGCCAACGCCACTACTCTTGGCCTGCAGGACTTGGCCATAGTCCACCCGACCTTCTCGCCAACACCCCTCGGCAGTACCGAAGTCCGTCAGTATCCGATGCTTGACAAGTTCGAATATACTGTTAAGGTCTGAATTTGCGTCAGGTCCGAGCTGACATAAGTCGGTCCAAGTCAGGTGTTTGGAGTCGTAAGGACTTGGCTTCAACTTGTATGTTGCCCCCTCCTCAATCGTCAGTCCTTTATTTCGGAGGTTCGGAGAAGATAAGTTTTCGGAGTTCAGAGAGTGAGTGGGAATACTAAGTCAATATTCGAACTAAGGTATAGTACAGAAGTCTGGAGGTATTTATACATGCGATCCTTATTGTAACTAATTAGGAATAGTCAAGAGAACAATAAGATGAACGAAAACGGAGTACAAGAGAAATATACATTTGGTGTTACAATAAGACTATTATTCGACGGAAAGGGAAGATGTCCGAGGTCTGAGGTCAACGATGCTGGTTGGACTCGGAGGTGGCAATGTAGGCTCGGACTTGGTTTGGAGTAGGGTTCTTTTGTAGCACCCTATGTCGGATGTCCGGGATGTCGGAGTTATATTGCGGATATAACACCCCTCCTGGGTGTGCAGGAGGCGGCGGTGCTGTGGCAGGTGGTGCGACATGGGGTTGGGCAACGGGGGGTGGTGTAGCAAGTGGAGGTACGACAGGTGGTGCAATGAATGGTGGTGCTACAGGCGGTGGTGCCATGGGCAGAGGTGCAAAGGGTGGTGGTATGCAGGGGGGAGATGCGAACGGGGGGGGTGCCAATGAGTCTGATGGCACTGCTGTGGATGGTCCTGAACTGGATTGCATCTCCGAGGGTGACGATTGTTGAGTCACTGGGGGGTGGTTTACGAGGAATGGGTTGGTCAAATTCGAATGCAGGTATTGATCTGCGTCCGAGAATATAGAGTTGGAAGAAGGCTCCAGGGGGTGTGCTGGGGTCTGAGGCATCTGGAAACTTGGTCCAGGGGCGGACAGTTCTCGGGGGACGGATGCACGGCAGGCAGATGCCTGGGTGATTGTCTGCATGGCTTGCGAACACATGATAGGTCTCATGCTTTTATGACGATCAGGAGTGTGAGTACGAATATACTGTTAAGTCCATGTGTCGGTGCTTAGCTAGAGGCTTCCGGAAGGGTTTCCGGAGGGTTCTGAATGGTTTCCAAAGGGGGGCTCGTACTCTGGGGATGGAGGGACTGAAGGTCGTGGGTTTGGGATCGGAATCGGAATGGGGACAGAAAGACGGGAAGCACTGGGGGTCTTGGAACTGTTCACGGTATAGGGCAGTATGAGGGGTTCGAGGTTGCAGGGACTTGGCTTCAACTTATGTGTTGCGCCCTCCTCGATCATCTGTCCCTAATTTTGGAAAGTCGGAAAGTTTACCAGAACTTAATCGGAAACTAAGCGCTTACTGATGTTGACGTTTCTCAACTCAACGTTTATGCTCGTCGGTAACATAATTCTGCTTGAAGCTGCCTCGAGTGATGGTGAGAGGAACAATGTGTCGAAACCAGAAGCGCGCGCGTGTGTGCTGGTCAGGTCCGCAGGTAGAGGCGATGCCGGCGCCAGAACGTCAGAAGCTACCC
>QLPI01003192.1:0-17590 GCA_003314275.1 Chroogomphus rutilus | reverse complement strand
AGAAATCGTCCCAATGGTTAGGTAGGCTGATTGGATTCGATTGCCAGTAGCAGAAATTGTTCTTGGAAAAGGGTTAGGCCATCACCCGATACAACTCATTCTGGTTACTTGTACACCGAAATACGAATCTCAGTTTTTCGATACGATTGACCTGCCAAGTCTTCGACGTTGGTGCTTGCAATGAGGACGACACCGTCCTTGTCACTGACTGGTTGACAAATACTTCCAAGGATCTTTGTTTTAAAAAGTCAAAATCTCTGTATTCAACGATCTCCCAAGGGTTCGGTCGCAGTTATACAACTTTCCTGGCATAAGGCGGAACTACCCCGCTGCCGTTTAGCTGTTCGTGTTCATGTTTCCCCCAAGATCGAATTGCCTGGAGCTTCAATGCACTGGGCACAATAAATGTTGATGCTATGAGTGTGAGGGAAACTTCAGGCAAGTATAAGGTGTAGGTCATCTTCTAGTGTCACCCCCAATATCTTATTTTCCATAAACACTCCACTATTCATGTTTCTAACTTCAAAATTTTTATAGTGGAATGCTCTTACACCTCTGAGAATGCCACCTCTATTGGCCCTTTGATCCATTAAGTTTCTACTTTGGTTACAATCCAAGTAATAACTTGGGAAGTTAATACTATGAGAGAGATGTTGTAAGGGAAACCAATGGAGTGTCTGTGAATGATCACACAATGCTAGCAAGGGGAAGTTCTAAGCATTTAACCAGAGTATGCACAAGTTGGAAGAAGGTTCTCACCTAGCAAGGGGGAATCCTGAGAGGAAATCCTAAAGGTCCCATTCCGAATAAATCCTGTGATATATATGTTAGAAGATGTATGAGTAAGCATTTAAAGCAGCAGGAGTGCAGTAGTACTGGGTATCTGAAGGGACTGATAGCATTGGTCATAGATGACCAAGGCTGTTTGTTGGGGATCTCTTAGTGCTAGGAGTACAGCAGTAGAAAAATATATAAAACATTTCATAACATGCAAAGGCACAAAAACATTCAGTGTTATGGCCCATGCCCCCAATAAACCCACATTAGTCCCCACAACCACCTGCACCTTTTCTGGGACTTTCTGACTGTTAAAAGTCTGGAACGATCACTTTCCGTAAATCCATTGCATCAACCTGAAGTTCCATAATCCTAAACCTCCGCGATTCCATGACCTAGGTTCCACTCCTTGATAAACAACATGCAGGATCATCGCATACCTCACTCCCTTGTTCTCCCTTTTCTATTAGCCCCTTGTATTCCTTTCTCCCCCTTGTCTTTACTCGGCAAAGATAGTACAAGGATTAGTTACATGTATATAAACCCCCAGTCGACTGGACTATTCGCCAGTATGAATATTGACTTAATCTGCATCGTAGTTTCCAATTCAGTTCTGGTAAACTTTCCGACTTTCTGAAATTAGGGACAGATGATCGAGGAGGGTGCAACACATAAGTTGAAGCCAAGTCCCTTCAACCTCGAACACTAGAACGACTAGTCATACAACCTAATACTGTGAACAACTCTAAGTCCCCGGTGCTTCCCGTATTTCCGCCTTTCCATCTGCATCTGTGAATCCGACCTCTAATCCCTTCACTATCAGAATCTCAACCCCCCTCAGGGAAACCCTTTGGAAGCCTCCAGAAACCCTTCTGGAAGTATCTAGCTAAGTGCCTGACATGTGGATTTAACATTCAGCCTACTCTCAGTACTCCAATGTTCTCTCTTAATTAGCCCTAGGATGCTAATTAAAATAGTGTTTTCTATTCAGATATCCACTAATCAGCCTAATTACAACTGTTGGGGAACAGGGAATTCTCCTTTAGGCTTTTAGATGACTTCTGAACCAGATCAGCATACAAGATCCAAACCTCTCCTCTCAAGAAAATCACCTATCAAATCAGTCTTAAAAAGACTACCAAAATATAAAAATATTTTGGCTGGCCACTTAAGAGTGAATTACTTATGGTAATTAACTCTTAAATAACAAACCTTCAAATCCAAGGAAAAACCCTCAAAAATAGATATATTTTGCATACCTCTATTAGAACCCACAAGGATGATGGAATTATGAGCAAATTGACAGTAGGATTGAAGAATTTTATGGCAGTCTATTTATTTTATCTTACAAAAAGAATAAAGAGAAATTAGCCTTAAAGGCTTGTACAATATATTATACAACTCACCTCCTCAGTGTAGTCAACAACTGAGGAGGGAGGCATGCGTGGGTTGTGTTTCACCCGCATATACCCTGCAACCGGCCTTTGACCCTATCGAAGGTTTGAGCCAGGCTGCCGGTCCCAATCCAGGGAGCTGGCCACGCGCGTCACATCGTGCGTGGGTAAGCGCCCGTAAATAGCGTACATAGAAAAGAATGAATAGCTCCCTCAATATTGAGGGTAAAAATACGAATAAATGTGGGAAAAATTTAGAATTCAAAAGCGCACAGAATGATACTGAAATCGATATATAATTACAATATATTGAGATTGGTCTCTCAGGGGTGATATGCAGGTTTGCACCCTACAAAGGAACCACAATTGGGTGCTAGGGAATGGCATGGGTCACCCATGGGTCAAATGTGGGTGACCTATACCTGACCCATGGGAAACCCAAACCTGTCAACCTATGGGTTTTTTCCCACAGGTTGATGGGTGTCAGGTGCACACTGCACCCACACCCCTGCGGCATGGTTGTGTCATATGTCACATTTGTGCCAACACAAACATGCTGTACACACACATGCCAACACAAATACACTATATGCATACACACCAACCCCATGTAGATGTACCTTTGGCCCAAGAGATATTGGACTGATTAGCTACTATAGAACAGGAGTTATTGAGAGAGAGAAGGGAGAAGTATGAGTTGGAGGTGAGGCTGAGTGTATTGCAGACTACCATAACAAGCCTAGTGACAGGCCTCCTGACCCACACTTACCAGTGACCATAAAGCACATAGTCGAGCCTACAAGGCCTTCTAAGTTTGACAGTGACCAAGCAAATGGACAGTCATTCATGCAGTCATGTACCCTCTACCTTAGTATTTGAACCAGTGACTTCCCCAATGAGCAGTCCCAGATCCTCTGGGTGATATCCTTTATGAAGTCCAGGAGAGCAGCAACCTTTGCCACCTGAGTGTTCACCCACGAAGCAAAACAGGCAGGCCCCTCTATACAAACTGGAAGGCATTCATCAAAGCCTTTCAGCAGCATTTTTACCCCCTGCACAAGGCTATTGACATGGTTCATCAGCTAGAATCACAGTAGTACCACAAGGGCAGATGTTCAGTTGACAAATACATTGACCATTTCAAGGACCTGGTCAAGAAGGCTGAATATACTGATGGTTGGTCCATTGTCATGAAGTTCTGCCAAGGGCTTGACCCTACTATCCAAAGTCACATCACGCTAATATTGGACAGGAGGCTGAAAGATGATGATGTTTTGGCATGGTACATAGCTGTGAGGGCAGTAGCACTCACATGCATGGCAAACAAGGCCTTCTAAGGGCCCCAGTTTACAACCTCACACATCTCTTCACCACAGACTACTTGAAGGGTCAGCGAGCCCCTGACTAGGCAAGCTACACCCACACCCCTCAGAGCAACAGTACCATCAACTCTACCATCCTTGGCTTCACCCCTAGGGCCCATGCTGATGGATGTTGATGTAACCAAATGGTGCTATGTACTGCTTCTCATATGCTGATGCTGTGGCAAGGCCAGACACTTTACCCAAGAATGCCCCCAGGCACATGATGTCCACTTCATGACATCTGAGGAGCACAAAGAGTTGATAGAGTCTGGATGGTTGCTGTGGATGTTTGGGAGATGATTGAGACCGAGGAGAACAAAGAGGTGGAACTGGGGGATTCTGCCCAAGGCAGCAAGTGAGGGATGTGCCCTTGCTGCCTTTTTTTTAATCCAATTTTTTATCTTTTAGGGCTGCACCCTATGTAAGATGGTATATACATTTTCCATCCATCCTTTTGACCTCTGTCTCTGCTTATCCTTGTTGGGAAAAGCCCCAAGTTTGACCATGCCTATGTGAGTGTGATGTTATGCACTGGTTCACCCACCCCTTCCTAGAATTCCCATCCTTCTCACCTCTCTACTCCTCAGACATTTTGTTTTTACATCGATAAGTCCCTGTGAACCCTCCCAAACCTTTTTATGCTTTGTATGTATTTGAATAGATGTGTCATCACCTTGTGTCCTGCTAGCAGTATCCTCATAGAGTGTGCCCCTCTCTCTAAATTCTTCTCTAGTTGTCTCCCCTGCGCTGAGTATGCTAGGCATCTAAACAGATCATGTTGTGCTGTTTCTTGCATGCTTCTGTATGCCAGGCAGATGGGTGAGTCCACCTTGCCTATTCTGTGTAGGTGTTTGTTGAAATTTATGTGTCCCATCCTGAACTGTATTAGTAGACTTGTGTGTCGGTGCAGCATGTCCCTAGTAACTTTTGAGAAGGCTACTGATGGCATAGTGCGATCAATCTCAAGTGCATACTGTGCTCTGGGGGACCTGGTGAAGGCAGCTTGTACTTCCTGTTTGAGCTTAGCATTGTATCTTTGGATCTCAGCCATCTTGCTTATCGGTAAGACTCTCTGGCACTCAATAGGTATGTCCCATTCCTTGCTAGTCTCTCTCTTTGCCACTTTCTTGGCCTCTGCATCAGCTCTTTCATTCCCCTCTACACCCTCATGTACCCACACCATTACCACATTTACTCCTGGCTGTTGTTTGACCACCCCTTGGATTTGCCTATGTAGTGCATTAATGAGGTATTGCCCAGAGGTCATTCTTTCTCTTTAGGTGGCTCTAATTTCTACCTGGTTGTCTAGCGCCATCACATATTTCCTTCTGCTCTCCATGTTTAGCATTTTGGCTCCCATGGCCACCCCTAGTAGCTCTGCCTCAAAAACCATATGCTTGCTTTCTGGCCCCATGTATAGCCACACCGACCTCATCTCTTTCTGGTTCCTGTAAAGGACAGCTGCTGCCCCCACTCCTCCTTTGAAGCATGACCCATCTAAATATATAATGACTTCTGCCATCTCTGCTGCAATCTGTACTATGGCTTGATCTTTGTCCTGTCAGATTTCCATGCTGAAGGCTAGGGCCTATTTGGGGCCATGCACAACCATCTGGCTGTTTATAGATTGCCAATTCATAGTAGCAGAGAGGTTGACCATGCAGCCACTGACCCACCCTGTACTAGTGTATAATATCAATGACACCTCAAATGAAGGAGGAGTGATTTGGAATGTGGTTGATGTCATCCTGTGTATCAAGACCATTTGGAGTGTGTGGTATCCATAGTCACCAACCTAGGGAAGCACAAGATGATCCTCAGCTACCCCTGGCTTTACAACTACAACCCTAAGGTCAAATGGCAGATACAGGAAGTTACGATGAATAGATGCCCCATCCAGTGCCATACTTGCAAAGTGAAGTTGCAAAAGAAATGCCAAGAAGAAATGGTGATTTGAGCCATCTGACCTGGGCCCTTACTACAGATAAAGGATGACAACTCTGAGAATGCTGAATGGAATGATGATAGAGAGTGCTTTCTTAAGCCAGGCAACCATCTATTCATGACCATGGCCCTGCCAAATGTTCCCATCCTAACCATCGCCATAACAACCATGGTACAGCAACTGGCTGAGTGAGCCACCCAAAGTGTACCTGCAAAGGAGAAGGGGATGATCTTACCCTACCTCTATGACTTCAGCAACCTCTTTGAGAAGGAATATTTTGACTTTCTCCCTGAGCCAAGGACATAGGACCATGCAATAGAACTAGAGCCTGGGAAAAACTCTCAGCATGCCCTCTCCCTAAACAAACAGTGGGAACTGGACAAATTCTTGTAGGAGAACCTCTGCATAGGCCACATCTGTCCTTTAAAGTCCCCTATGGGAAGCATGGTGTTTTCATTAAAAAGAAGGACAGGTCCCTGCAACTGGTTCAGGACTACCAAGTGCTTAACACCAAGAACTGCTATCCCCTCCCCATCATCTTGGAACTCCTCTGAGGGGCCAAGTACTTTACTAAGTTGGACTTGTGGTGGGGCTTCAATCACTTGTAGATAAAGGAAGCAGAGGAGTGGAAGGCAGCCTTCTGGATGAACTGAGGCCTTTTCAAGCCCCTCTTCATGTTCTTCAGCCTCACCAACAGCCCAGTGATATTCCAAACCATAATCAACAACATCTTCCAAGATCTTGCCATAGAAGGGCACATTGCATGTATTTGTATGACATTCTCATCTTCACCGAGACCCTCAAGGAGTATTGCTGAGTGGTCCAAGAAGTCCTTGAATGACTAAGAACTCACAAGCTCTACCTTTGGCCAGAGAAATGTGAGTTTGAATGCACAAAGATCAAGTACCTGGAGCTCATCATATTACATAGGAAGGTGGAGATGGACCTGATGAAGGTAGCAGGTATCATGGAGTGGCTGACCCTATACAACCAGAAGGAGAGTCAGGCATTCCTCGGCTATACCAAATTCTATCACAGATTTGTCCAAGGGTTCTCACACCATGCTAGGCCATTGTTTGAGCTTGTGAAGAAGGATGCAAGGTGGTCTTGGGGTGACATGGAGCAAGCAGTCTTTGAAGGACTCAAGCAGAGCTTCACAACTGCACCCATTCTCCACTTTACCAATGACAGCTGACCCTACTGAGTAGAGGCCAACAGTTCCAACATAGCTACAGGAGCAGTCCTCTTGTAAAAATCACCCAAGGATGGCAAGTGGCACCTAATCACATTTTATTCAAAAAGCCTTACACTAGTGGAGAGGAATTACAAGATCCACAATAAGGAGATGCTTGTGATCATTTGTTCTCTGGAAGAGTGGAGGCACTTCCTCAAAGGTGTGAAATACTATATTGAAATCTGGACTGATCACAAAAACTTGGAGTAATTTCAAACCTTGAAGAGGCTGAACAGATGGTAAGCTTGTTGGTCGCTTTACCCTTCATGCTTTGACTTCAACCTATGGAACCAACCAGGAGTCACAATAGAGAAGTCAGACACCCTATCACAATAGCTGGACCATGGATATGGAGCAGGTGATAATAGTGACTTGGTCCTATGTCAGGACTTGGTGAGGCCGAGGATTCGGTCAATGTCCTATAGGCCATTTGGGGTGGCTAGGCTTCAACATGCTCATGCGTTGTGCCCTGCTGTTCCATACGTGCCACTTATTTGGACAGGAGCGGTACTGGCGAAGGGGCCAAGGTGTCGGCTTGAGTGAAGAACTTGGACAGGGAAAGGTGGATAGGGAATGGCACGGGTCACCCACGGGTCAAATGTGGGTGACCCGCACCCAACCCATGGGAAACCCGAACCCATCAACCCATGGGTTTTTTGCCATGGGTCAACGGGTCTCGGGTGCGTGCCACACCCGCACGCAATACGTCGCATACGTGGCGGCACGTACATCGCGTTCGTCACGGCGCATGTGCATACGTCGCGTACGTGGTGGCGCGTGTGTGTACGGGCGTTGCGTACGTCGCGTTCGTCGCGGCACGTGCGCATACATCGCGTACGTGGCGGCGCGTACGTCGTGTTCATCACGGTGCGTGCACATACGTTGTGTACATCGCGTGCGCATACGTTGTGTACGTCGCGTGCGCATATGTCGTGTACGTCGCGTGCACATACGTCGTGTACGTTGCATGCGCATATGTCGTGTACGTCACGTGCGCATACGTCACGTCGCATACATTGCGTATGTAGCGGCGCGTGCACATAACGGGCGTTGCATACATCATGGCACGTGCGCGTACGTTGTGTATGTCGCGTTTGTGGCGTCGCGTGCGCGTACAGCGCGTTCGTCGCGTTCATGTCGGCGCGTGCACGTACGCGTTTGTCGCGTTCGTGTCGGAGTTGACGCCCCGGGTTGGGCCCGGGTCATGGGTGCTCGCGGCTTGACCCACACCCACACCCAAGGACACCCGACCCGGTGACCCGTGCGGGTTGGCCTGACCCGTGCATTTCTCTAAAGGTGGACGATGGGGTCTAAGCCAAGTTGATATTCTGAGTGAGGAACTATCTACATACATCCACTACTTATATGGGTTAAGAAGCAAGATGTGGAACAGGGTGGCATAGGAAATGGAGAACAATAAGGTATGAAAAACCATGTGGAGACATTGTTCTCAGTGAACAAGAATAGAATAAGAAATGTAGGTGAGAATAGAATAATAGAGTATGGCTGAGAATAAAATGAAGGAGTGGATGAGAATAAGACAATGGAGGATGGCTGAAGATAAAACAATAGGGCCGTGACTGAAATAATAAGTGGACATCGAGTGTCACGGGGGAGGACGGGTAAGGAAATGGTTGGGAAATGAGAGAATAGTAAGAGGTGGAAGGGATAGGTGGGAGAGATAGTCTAGACAATGTACCGGATATGCCAAGCCGAGACCGCATGGTAGTGAGGATAGTATAGGTAAAGGTTGGTTGGTTGGTTGGTTGGTTGGTAATACCAAGTGAATCGGAGCTCGGTATCATGGACTTGACATCCTATTACATTCCAAACTTTTTGCCATGCAGGCCCTTAAAAGACTTGTACTGGAGGGTAAAGAACGTGAGATTACCTAAGACTTGAGGAAGGCATTAAGTGAAGAGGTGAGGTGGCAGAGGCAGTGCAGAAGCTGTAAGAGGCTGGGGTGAAGTCCCTTGTTTCAGCTAAATGGGCCAAGACTGATGGGCTGTTGACCTTCTGAGGAAAGGTGTATGTCCCTGATTCAGGCAATGGATTGTAGTCTAACACCATGACTCAAAGATCACTAGTCACCCAGGGCACTGGAAAACCCTAGAGCTCAAATCTTGGAACTATGGGTGGCCCCACATGTCTCGGTACATTGCTGAATATACCAGGACATGTTGTTTTGGAACTGTAAAAGAGATAACCCAAGAACCATGACAAAACTTTGGTGTGAAGAAAGCCTAATCAAGTTCTCCAATAAGATGATAGCAAGTTAATGCCTGTCTGGGTTAATGTCCAAAAAGAATTGTTTAGAGGGGGCTGTTTTGGAACTGTAAATGAGGTAACCCGAGAACCATGAAAAAACTTTAGTGTGAAGAAAGCCTAATCAAGTTCTCTGACAAGATGATGGCAAGTGGATGCCTGTCTGGGTTGATGTCCAAAAAGAATTGTTTAGAGGGGGCCTTGTGTCAGCAACAACAAGAGCTTCAATACTTGGGAGCAGAAGAGGACAATGAGCAATGGTACTTGTTGGTGTATTGACCAGCTCAAGACCAAGCTTTAACTAATTACCTAAGAACTGTACATATAGTCTGGAGAAGTAGTGTTATGGCCCATGCTGCCAAATAAACCCACATTAAACCCCACAACCACCCGCACCGTTTCCGGGACCTTTCCAACCCCCCAAAGTCTGAATAACCGCTTTCCAATATTCCAAGACATCAATCCGAGGTTCTGCATTTCTGAACCTCCAGAGATTCCAAAGCCAAGGTTCCACTCCTTTGATAAACGACGTGCAGGATCATCGCATACCTCACTCCCTTGTCCTTCATTTTACATTGCCCCTTGTACTCTCTTCCCCCCTTGTCTTTACTTGGCAAAAGATAGTACAAGACTAGATACATGTATATAAGTCACCAGTCGACTGGACTATTTGCCAGTATGAATATCGACTTAATTCTGCATCGTAGTTTCCGATTAAGTTCCGGTAAACTTTCTGACTTTCTGAAATTAGAGACAGACGATCGAGGAGGGCGCAACACATAAGTTGAAGCCAAGTCCCTGCGACCTCAAACCACTCGTACCACTCTATACTGCAAACAGTCCTAAGACTCCTGGTGCTTCCGTCTTTGTCCCCATTCCAATTCCGAACCATCAATCCATGACCCTTAGTCCCTCTGCCTCCAGAGTACGAACCCCCCTTCGGAAACCATTCGGAACCCTCCGGAAACCCTTTCGGAAGCCTCTAGCTAAGCGCTGACATGTGGATTTAACAGTATATTCATACTCACACTCCTGATCATCATAAAGCATGAGACCTATCACACGTTTGCAAGCCATGCAGACAATCACCCAGGCATCTGCCCACCGTGCATCCATCCCCCGAGAACTGTCCGCCCCCAGACCAAGTTTCCAGATGCCGCAGACCCCAGCACACCCCCCAGAGCCTTCATCCAACTCCAGATTCTCGGACATAGATCAAAACCTGCATTCAAATTTGACCAACCCGTTCCTTGTGAACCACCCCCTGGCGACTCAACAATTGTCACCCTTAGAGATGCATTCCAGTTCAGGACCATCCTCAGCAGTGCCGTCAACCTCATCGGCACCACCCCCATTTGCATCTCCCCCCTACATACCACCACCCTTCGCACCTCCACCCGTGGCACCACCGCCCATAGCACCACCACTTGTTGCACCACCTGTTGCACCTCCGCTCGCTGCACCACCCCCCATTGCCCAACCCCATGTCACACCCCCGCCATCAATGCCACAGCCTCCAGAACTACTGCTTCAGAAAACGACCCCACTGCCAGTGCCACAACCCCTGGAACCACGTCTTCAGTAGGTCGCTCCATCACAGGTGCCAAACCTTCCACATCACACACCGGGACCGCCTGCTCAATAAACCACCCTGCTCTAGGCATCACATCTCCTGCACCATGTGCAGAACCCGTTTCCCTGGAGCCCCTTTTCTTTTTGGAGGCGATCTTCCCCACACTATGTGCCAGAGTCCAATGACTCGCCACCACCTGACGACCCCAGGTTGGACCACCGCGTCCCCACCCACTTGTCAGACGATCCCAACCATCCGTTTTTATGGCATTCCGCATCTTGGAAGCATCCGTCAACTTGTTTAAGGTGACACTGAGAGCAAAAATACCATCCCAGATTTCCCTCAGGATGTCATCATTGGCGTCACCCCCTCCCTTTGGAAGGGGAGGAACCAGTACCTTGACCTTCATTTTCTTTGAAGAGGGCACCTCGGGGACCTCTGTCACCTCTGCCTCATTTTTCTAGTGGTTGCCCCCTTAATGACCAACACCCCACTGACCGTGCACTTCACCCTGCTTTTCCAACAGGGAACACAGGTTTTGGCCGATGTGGTCCACATACAAGGATCTCCATGTTTGAGACACCACAGGGTTCTGACCTCAACATAGGAAGAATCCCCGGACTGGCGACCTGGTAAAGATCAGGCCAATGGCGAATCAATGCCCGGCGACTAGATTCAAAGGGTCTGAGATCCACCTCCTTTCTGATCGCCCGCGCATCCCAAGCAACCTGATTTTCGAAGGCCTTTTGTGCCCCCGAAATCCGGGCATCCTCCTCAAGATGTCTCTGATGCTTCCTCTCCACGTCCCTAGCAACAGTGCTTGTCCCAACTGCAGGCATTAGATAGACGTCCTCCTCACCCCCTGGATTGCCTCCAGAGGACAAGTAGGTAGACTCTGCATCCGAAGGGTCACTGCTATCCGAAGATTCTTTGGACTCGGTCTCCTGATGCAGAACACCCCCATCTTCGGATCCCGATGGTCCAATGAAACCCCCCCAGGACGGTAAATCCTCTGGTTCCTCGGCCGCCTGACTGGCCAAAAGGACAGACTCTAGAGCCTGGGCATCACACTCCACGGCTCGATCCTTCTCCTCCCTCCTCCTCCTCTGATCTGCCCCCTTTGTTTTTTTCCCCCCAGCCTTCGGACTTCGACCCTCTGATCCTTTCCGATATTCCGGGCAACCTCCAATTTCCGCGCCCCTTCCTCCCTCATCAAGTAAATCTGTTCCGCACATTCGGCCTTGAAAGCGCACACCTGCTCCAAAATTTCTGCTTCGATATCCTGTTCCAGTCTGGACATGGGTGGGGGTAGGAAAGGAACTCAGGGAGAAGGAAAAAACCCCCTTATATATGCATCGGACCGGCACTCAGAAAAAACACCTATTACCTCCCAATATGCCAAAAAATAGTCCCACGCTCTTCTCTGCTCAATTCACGGCAAGATTAAGCTTAGGACCTCAAGGGCTCGGTCCTAGTGGAGGGATACTGTTATGGCCCATGCCACCAAATAAACTGTTAGTGTCCAAGTTCGCATCAGGTCCGAGCTGACGTAAGTCGGTCCGAGTCGTGTGTTCGGAGTCGTAAGGACTTGGCTTCAACTTTAATGTTGCGCCCTCCTTGATCGTCGGTCCTTTATTTTGGAGGTTTGGAGAAGATAAGTTTTCGGAGTTCAAGAGTGAGTGGGAATACAAGTCGATATTTGAACTAAGGTATAGTACAGAAGTCTGGAGGTATTTATACATGTGATCCTTATTGTAACTAATTAGGAATGATCAAGAGAACAATAAGATGAACGAAAACGGAGTACAAGAGAAATATACATTGGTGTTACAATAAGACTATTGTTCGACGAAAAAGGAAGATGTCCGAGGTCCAAGGGTAACGATGCTGGTTGGACTCGGAGGTGGGAATGTAGGTTCGGACTTGGTTCGGAGTAGGGTCTTTTCGTAGTGCCCTATGTCGGATGTCTGAGATGTCGGAGTTATATCACGGATATAACATAAACCCACATTAAACCCCACAACCACATGCTGTCAGGGGACGACCCTCTTTAAACTCCAGTCAAACTCCGAGGTTCCATTACAAACTCCGATCAGTTCTGAGGCCTGATACAGGTCCGAAGTCCCACTTCGAACTCCGACCAACTCCGAGGCTAAGAAGACCAGAAACCACCGAGTGGAGACAGAAAGGTCTTAATACATGATGACTAGAGCTCGGAACCGACACCCGAGCCTCGGACTTAGTACCAAGAGATTGGCTCTACAAACTCCGATGTATTGATTCGTAAGCTAGTGCACAGACCACCCATATAAAGGGTATAAAAGGGGCTCACCAGCAGCGGGATCCTTAGACTTTCCTCTTTGGATTCCCCCTGCTTAGGTGAGGACTCCACATGTATTTAAAGTAGTAGATAATTAAACTCTTTGGATTCCCCCTGCTTAGTTCGCCTCTGAGATATACTTCGGGGCTATAAGAGGGTTGCCCTTACACATGCACCGTTTCTGGGACCTTCCTGACTGCCCAAAGTCTGAATAACTGCTTTCCGATATTCCGAGACATCAATCCAAGGTTCTGCATTTCCGAACCTCCGGAGATTCCGAAGCCAAGGTTCCGCTCCTTTGATAAATGATGTGCAGGATCATCGCGTACCTCACTCCCTTGTTCTTCATTTTACATTGCCCCTTGTACTCTCTTCCCCCCTTGTCTTTACTCGGCAAAAGATAGTACAAGACTAGATACATGTATATAAGTCACCAGTCGACTGGACTATTCACCAGTACAAATATTGACTTAATTCTGTGTCGTAGTTTCCGATTAAGTTCCAGTAAACTTTCCGACTTTCCGAAATTAGGGACAGATGATCGAGGAGGGCACAACCCATAAGTTGAACCCAAGTCCCTGCGACCTTGAACCACTCGTACCGCTCTATACTGCAAACAGTCCTAAGACCCCCGGTGCTTCCATCTTTCCGTCCCCATTCCGATTCTGAACCGTGAATCCATGACCCTTAGTCCCTCCACCTCCGGAGTATGAACCCCCCTTCAGAAACCATTTGGAACCCTCCGGAAACCCTTCCGGAAGCCTCTAGCTAAGCGCCGACATGCGGATTTAACAAGTAGCAGAGTCCAATAACAAGCAATAGAGAGAGGAGTAGAGAAATCATGACATTACATCCCCTTTTAAGGTCAATGTCCTCATTGATAATGCATGTATTTGTTAAGTCTTGGTAATGCCAATAGTGCGGATGGGAGTCGGTCAAGTCCTGCAGACCGGTTGGGGTGGCTTGGCTTCAACATGCTCATGCGTTATGCCCTGCTCTTCCATGCATGCTACTAATTTGGACTGAAGAAAGACCCAGGAGGGTGCCGAGAGTGTCAGCCCGAGTAGGGGACTTTTAAACTAGAGAAGGGAAGATAAGAGGAGGTAAACCAAGTCAATATTCAGACTGAGGAACTATCTACATACATCCTCTACTTATATAGGTTAAGAAGCAAGATGTGGAACAGGGTGGCATAAGGAATGGAGAACAATAGGGTATGAAGGATCATGTGGAGGTATTGTTGTTTTGGAACCCAGACAAGACCTTGGTGTTAAAGATATAACACTTCAGTCAAGCACTGTGTGAAGTGAAGCGAGACGAAGAAGAGTTTCAAACCCTGCTGCAGCACAACTCCAGAAATAATTTAATATTTGTACCTTGGTCACAAACTGTGTAATAACTCTAGCAAGCTAATACAATGAGAAAGTGATATGTTTTTTAGCAGCAATGAATGAGACTATCAAACTCTGTAGGTTCAGGACACTTAGGGGTCCAGAGATATTCCAATGAAAGGGAATGCACTTAGAGGAAAGAGGAAGTAAGTGGACTGAACGGATTACCCAGTCAATGCACTCTAAAATGAGGGTGAGGCAGAGACAGAAATTACAGTAAAGTAATCTCAAGAGACAAAAGAGTCTTTAATCAGAAAATGATTAGAAACCCTCAGGGGTAGAGATGCAATTGAACTGGACAATCAACAGAACAATCTCACTCTGTAGAATCAGTTTTACTAAGCAGGACAATCAACTACTTATGCTGAATCTAATACTAATACCGAACAATCAACAGTATTAATATATGAGAAATAACAATAATACCGGACAATCAACAGTATTACTATTATGTAAACCTAGGAGCTGGACTATCAACAGCTGACTAAGAGTACTGAGTCACAATGTCACACTGGCAAGTGTAAGGAGATAAGATGAATTGATTGCTTCAAAAGGGGGCAAGAAGGCCTCCTTTTATATTAATTTACAGGCTGATTAGTAAGCTAACTATCTCCTGACTAATCTATCTAAATAAGGAAAGCCTTCCAGAACCTGGTGGCACTTTACAGAAAGTGATGGAAGGTGCTGGAAGCTTGTGGAAGTTCCCGAATCTATTTCTAACTATTTCCCTTATTTAGCAATAAAAAGGGAAATTTAGACCGGATTTAGGTATGAGAGACTATGCAGGGACAAAATAGTGTGTTTCTATGGAGAATCCGGTAACTTGGCTCTGGGCTTGAATCCTGCTGCAGTCCGATGAACTGGCCAGCGGAGTTTGAAAATGGGGCCAAACCTTCAGAGGTGAACAAAGTAAATAGTATTAAATGTAATGAGTATTGGGGAGCTTTGTGAAGCACCAGGAAGGTTAAGAAAATACTATTAGGAATATTTGAATACAAGAGACAAATTGAATTAGCATTCCAAAGCTAATTAATTATAATACTAATGGTACAAGAGGAAGTCAATCATGTTTTTGTACTTTAGTATTTTAATGCCTTTTTTTCATTGGTTTACTGCAGTATATAGGGTATAAGAGTATAAGGGATCTCTAACAATTGTCCACTGTGATCAAGAATAGAATAAGAAATGTAAGCGAGAATAGAATAATGAAATATTGCTGAGAATAGAATAATGAGAGAGTGGATGAGAATAGAATAATGAGAAATAGAACACTAGAAAATGGCTGAAGATAAAACAATAGGGCCACAACCAAATAATAGATGAATAATGAATGGCCCAAAAGGAAGCAGGTAGGGGAAGGGGAGAATAGTGAAGGATAGAGGGGATGGAATGAGAGGAGTGATCCAGATAATATACTAAATGTACCAAGCTGAGACCATGTGCTAGTGAGAAATGACTTGTCACTGGTGTGTGGGTTTGATTGGTAAGGGTCAGTTGGTCGGTATTGCCAAGTGAACCGGAGCTCGGTATCGTGGACTTGACAGTATTGACCATTGCCTGTCTACTGGGTGATCCAAAGTGCCAGGTTGGAGGAGCTAGCACTTGTTTGGTGTAAGTGCTGACAGTAAAGCAATCGATCTCAACCATGTTCCAAATTAGACTCCGACGGTGCTCATCCCATATCACCTTCACTATTGCCACATCACACAGCCAACCATTCTAATCAGCACTCCAATCTTCAGACTCCTATTATATCATCATGTCTTCTTCAGAGCTCATTCCTGTCAAGTGTCGGTTACTGACGGACTTTGGTACTGCCGAGGGGTGTTGGCGAAAAGGTCGGGCGGACTATGGCCAAGTCCTGCAGGCCAAGGGTAGTGGCATTGGCTTCAACATACTCGTGCATTGCGCCCTACTTGCCGTGCGTGCCACTGTATTTGCCACAGACAGATACTCAGGGGGATGCTGATGATGCCGGCCCGAGTCGAGGACTTAACAGAAGAGAAGAAGGTAGAAGGGCCTAAGCCTAGTTGATACCCAGAATGAGGAAATATATACATGCATGCCCTACTTATATAGGTTTAAGAAGCGACATGTGGAATAAGGAATGTGGAACAATAAGGTATGCAGAGCATGTGGTTATTGTCCACAACGAATAAAATTAGAACAAGGAATGCAAAGCGGGGATAGAATAATAAAAGACAGGATAATAGAATCGTGACTCAAGATGGGACAATAGGGAGTGGCCGAGTATAAAACAATGGGGTTGTGACCGAGGATGATACAAGGACAGGAAGTCCCGAGGTGAAATGGACCGAGGAGTGTGGATGGCAGATGTACTGAGCTGAGACCAGTGTACCAAGTGTTATGCGTACGGCGTGGACACTTGTACATGGACATAGGATGGTTGCTCGGTTGGCACTGGCGAATAATCGGGACCTCGGTACGTGTACTTGACAATTCCCATGCAATGCTACAATACCCAGGACACATATATCCAGGCAGAACCATTAGCTGTCAAGACCATGATATCAAGCTCCGGTTCACTCGGTAATACCGACCGACCAACCGACCGACCTTTACCTTTACTATCCTCACTATCACATGGTCTCGGCTCAGTACATCCGGTACATTGTCTAGACTACTTCTCCCATCCTAACCCTTCCGCCCCTCACCATTCTCTCATTCCCTTACCCATTCTCCTCTGGAACATTTGATATTCACTTATTATTTCGGTTATGGCCCTATTGTTTTATCTTCGGCCATCCTCTATTGTTCTATTCTCACCCACTCCTTCATTATCTTATTCTCAGCCATATTCTATTATTCTATTCTTGCCTACATTCCTTATTCTATTTCTGATCACTGTGGACAATGCCTCCACATGGTTTTTCATACCTTATTGTTCTCCATTCCTTACACCACCCTGTTCCACATCTTGCTTCTTAACCCATATAAGTAGCAGATGTATGTAGATAGTTCCTCACTCAGAATATCAACTTAGTTTGCACCCTCTCATCTGCCTTTCCCCTGTCTAAAGTCCTTCACTCAAGCCGACGCCTTGGCACCTTTATGAGCCTCTCTCCTGTCTAAATCAGTGGCACGCATGGAACAGCAGGGCACAACACATGAGCACGTTGAAGCCTAGCCACCCTGAAACAGTCTGTAGGACTTGACTGACTTCTTGGCTTTACCAAGTCATAATATTAGCATATCATTATCTTTGTGTATCTCCCCCAGCACATTTCTCACTCAGAAGAAGATTCCATCCAATCTACACTCAGTCATATGCAATAGGAGATGCAGTCTATTTCCCAGAAAGCCAAG
>QLPI01003185.1:0-33409 GCA_003314275.1 Chroogomphus rutilus | reverse complement strand
ACCTATAGCCACTCATATTTGCTCGTTGTGGTAAGTGCCTGGTCTGAATGCAATCTTAACACATACTTCATTGTTCTATTCTTAATCACTGTGGACAATACCTCCACATGATTCTTCATACCTTATTGTTCTCCATTCCTTGTGCCACTCTGTTCCACATCTCACTTATTAACCTATATAAGTAGCCAATGTATGTAGATGGTTCTTCGTTCTGGAAATCAACTAGGTTTACACCTTCTTGTCCTCCCTTCTCCTGTCTAAAGTCCTTTACCTGGGCCAACACTCTCGGCACCCTCCCAGGTATCTCTTCTGTCCCAAATCAGTGGTACGCATGGAAAGTAGGGCACAATACACAAGCACGTTGAAGCCAAGCCACTATGACCGGCCTGCAGGACTTGGCCACTTCCTGCCAGCATCGTGAAGCCGGCACTATTACTATAATTGTTAAGGTCCAAGTTCGCATCAGGTCCGAGCTGACGTAAGTCGGTCCGAGTCGTGTGTTTGGAGTCATAAGGACTTGGCTTCAACTTTAATGTTGTGCCCTCCTCGATCATCAGTCCTTTATTTCGGAGGTTCGGAGAAGATAAGTTTTTGGAGTTCAAAAGTGGGTGGGAATACTAAGTTGATATTCGAACTAAGGTATAGTACAGAAGTCTGGAGGTATTTATACATGCAATCCTTATTGTAACTAATTAGAAATAGTCAAGAGAACAATAAGATGAACGAAAACCGAGTACAAGAGAAATATACATTGGGTGTTACAATAAGACTATTGTTTGACAGAAAGGGAAGATGTCCCAGGTCCGAGGTCAATGATGCTGGTCAGACTCGGAGGTGGCAATGTAGGTTCGGACTTGGTTTGGAGTAGGGTTCTTTCATAGCGCCCTATATCGGATGTCTAGGATGTCGGAGTTATATCGTGGATATAACAGTGCCCCCCTGTTAGGACCAAGACTTGAGGTCCTAGCGCTTAGTGACGGTAGAAGTTACTGTGGGAAGATTATGTGATTAGGCGTTTGAAAAAGGTATAAAAGGAGGACCCTTTTTCATAGTAGTAGCCCAACCATGTCATCACCCAACACCCCCATCCCTGACGATGAAGCTGTCCTACTAGAGCAGATGCGGGCAACCTTGGAGAAGCTTGACAAGGTCCGAGCTGACAAGAAGAGGAGGAGGCCGAAGAGCAATGGAGGGCTGAGGAGGCCAAACGGAAAGCCGAGGAGGAAGCCAAAGAGGCCGAACAAAAGGCTAAGGAGGAGGTGGAGCAAAAAGCCAAGGAGGAGGCTGCGGAGGCCAAGAGAAAGGCCAAGGAAGAGGCTGCAGAGGCCGAGAGAAAGGCCAAAGAGGCTGAAAAAAAGGCCAAGGAGGAGGAAGATAAGATGGTCCGAAAGGAGGCCAAAAAACCTCGAGGGGCCTAGTCGAAAGTCCCTAAAAGGGCAACGTGAGGGAGGGCTAAAAAGAGCTCCCAAACCATGTCAGAGCTATCTACGATAGCTGAAGATGCCCCCCCTGAAGGGAGTTCTTCGGGGATCGTGACTCGGAGGGTGACCCCAGACTTGGGAGAGGGGGGTTTGGGGTTGTCCGAGTATGAAAAAGAGCACGCCTGCATCCTTGAAAAACAGTGGTCGGCCTGAAAAGCTCATGCTCAAAAGCTGGTGGAGAATGAGCAGTTGAGAAGGGCCAGGGCTGACGGTGCCGAGGTGGGTCTCGGACTGATCGAGTCTAGTTGAAGAACGCTAATAAGCCTTTTCCTGGACTTGTATCAGATGTCCAAAGGCTGGGTCGGTAGGAGCTCGGAGGTGTGCAGGCACTGTGCCTGCCAGGGGGACCCCTGCATCTGGCCTAGTACTGGGAGGGGCACTTTGTGCCTGATCTGCGGGATTCAGAAAGTGAAGTGTAGGCCAGATGATGGTGAGGAGTTGGACAAGGGTGAGAAGAGGGGTAGGGGTGCTTCAGAAGACGGTGGCAGTCCTCCGTCGAAGCAGAGGAAGGTGGAGGTGGTGATTGAGGGACCATCTCGGGGTCCGGACACCTCCAGGGTTGACATGAAGGAGGTGGTGGAAGAGCTGCGGGGACTGAGGCAGGATGTGTGGGGCATTCAGGAGGAGAACTGGAGGATCGCCGAGGCCCTGGTGCATATGAATGACCTCCGAATTATCGAGCAGGCTTAGTGGTTCAACTGGTTGCAGAAGACGGATGAGTGGTGGGAGAGTTCTCTGAGGGAAAACTGGAAGGGGCCGGAGAAGAGTAAGGGGAAGGAGAAGGAGAAGGATAAGGGGAAGGGCAAGGAGAGGGAAAAAGAGGATGAAGGGGGTCCAAGGGAGGATGGGTCAGGCCAGGATGATGCACCTGGGTCTCCGGAATAGAAGGCGTTTTAAATATATATATATATATATATTTGAAAATCTTGAATCAAGTGAAAATGTCTAAGTCAGAAGAGTGAACTATTGGTCCGAGGTGAGGGACTCTAGAACATCACCCAGGGGACCTGGTTTGTCTGGGTATGCTCGGTGGAAGTTGGAGACTACCTCGGAGGCATGGCTAAGCTCATTGGCTGGCAGCCAAGATGTTTCGTCTTCGGTACCTTTGTATCTGGTCCATCGGACTAGGTACTGGAGGGGGCACCTGCATCTTCTTCCATTGATCTTCGAGTCGAGGATCTCAGAGATCTTGGATTCGGATTCCCCATCGATGATGACTGGGGGTTGGGGTGGGAGTATGTGTTTGGAGAAGGTGTTTGGAGTTGAGGGTTCAAGAATAGAGACGTGGAAGACTGGGTGGATGGCTCTCATGCTTTTGGGGAGTCGCAGGGTGAATGAGATGGTTCCTACTTGTGCAATGATTTCAAAAGGACCTAGAAATTTCTCTGCTAGTTTTTTAGAAGGTGTCGTAGTTTGGATGTTCTCGGACTTAACGAAGACTTTGTCTCTAATCTTGAAGTCCAGGGGGACTGCTCGGCGACGATCTGTGGAGGCTGAGTATCGGGTCTGAGCTTCGGATATGGTCTTTTGGAGTTGTTGGTGCAGGTCATCCAAGTCGACTACAAAGTCATGTGCTCGAGAGGAAGCAAGGTCACGTTCCGGGTAGAAGGTGATATTCAGATGATAGCCCTTGTTGGCATAGAAGGGAGAGATTCCCATCATGCATTAGGGGCATTGTTGTACAGGAATTCAGCGATGGGTAACAGTTTGGACCAATTGTTTTGCTGGTAGTTGCAATACACTCGGAGGTACTGTTTGAGGGTTTGATTCATGCGTTCAGTTTGTCCATCCCCCTCGGGGTGGTATCCTGACGTGAAGTGAAGCTTCATGTCTAGGGCCTTGCCGAGGGATCAGAAGAACGAGGAGACAAACTGGCACCCTCCATCTGATGTGATGTGTGATGGTACCCCATGCTTTGAGAATACATGTAGGACGAAGAGTCTGGCAAGGGTTGGAGCGGTGATTGTGTCGACGGTGGGGATGAAGAGGGACTGCTTTGTTAGGCAGTCTATGATGATGAGGATAGTGTCGTAGCCATCTGAGGTGGGCAGTTTCTCTATGAAGTCCATAGAAATGGAGTTCCAAGGTCGTTTGGGGATCGGTAATTGCTTGAGTAGCCTGTAAGGGCAATGTCTCTGTGGCTTAGACCTCATACAAGTGGTGCAAGATTTAACATAGGACTTAATGGAATCTCAGAGCTTGGGCCAGACATAGTCTCTTCGGATGAGTTCTAATGTCTGATTCTGGACGAAGTGTCCTGAGATTGGGTGGTCGTGTTTGTCTTGTAAGACTCGGAGTTGGAGGTTTCCATGATCAGGGATGTAGATTCTTTTATCAAGGAGGAGGAGTCTATCCTCGGAGATGGTCCATCGATTGGTGAGGTTGTCCATTTGGGACAAGGTTGTGGGATCTTCTCGGAGTGAGGTTTGGATGTCTTTATGGGGTTGTTCTACATCTATGATCATTGTGGCTTGCATTACCGGAGTGTACAGGGAGGTGGCTCGGAGTGACGATACAAGTTGTTCCATTATAAAGACTGGTCAGAGGTTGTGCAGATTGATCTTAGCATAGTCGCTTCCTCCCTCTTTAGGGTAGACATCCCATCGTCTAGTTAGTGCGTCGGGTTTAGCACTGAGGCGACCGGGTCAGAAGCGGATTACCATGTTGAACTGGGAGAGGTATTTGGACCATTGGACCTGCCGATGGGTGAGTAACTTGGTTGTTGAAAAGTATTCTAAATTCTTGTGGTTGGTAACAACGTCAATCGGATCTGCTGAGCCTTCTAGGTAGTGTCTCCAGGTCTTGAAGGCTTCAAAGATGGCCAGTAGTTCTTTGTCGTGTACGTCGTAGTTCAATTCCGGAGGGGTGAAGGTTCGGGAGTGGAAGGCTATTGGATGGATGTCGTTGTCCGTTGGTGATATGGTGGTGAGAATTGCTGCGAGGGCATAGTCTGAGGTGTTGGACTCGACAATGAGTTGAGATCCGGGGATCCATTGTTGTAGGATTGGCGCCGTAGTGAATGCTTTCTTGAGCATCTCAAAGAATGTTCTGCAATTCTCAGTAAAATTCCATGGAGTATCTTTTCGTGTCAGACGAGTTAGCAGCACTGTGATGTCAGAGTAGTTGAAGATGAAGCGTCAGTAGAAGTTTGTGAATCCGAGGAAAGACTGAATATCTTTGATTTTTTGGGGTTTGGGCCATTCCTGGATGACTTTGACTTTGTCGTCGGCCATGGTTAGGCCCTTTGGAGAGAGGATATATCCGAGGTACTCCACAGTGTCAGTGTGGAAAAAGCATTTATCTGCTCGGGCATATAGGTGGTTCGCTCGGAGGCATCGGAGGACTTCTTTGACATGGTTTCTATGTTCTTCTAGATTGTCAGAGTATATCAAGATGTCGTCTAGGTATACTAGTATAGAGAGGTCTAGAAGGTCAGAGAAGATGTCGTTCATGAATCACTGGAAGGCGGCCGGGGAGTTGGTGAGTCCGAAGGGCATCACACTCCATTCGAATGATCCATAGCATGTGCGGAAGGTGGTCTTCCATTCGTCGCCTTCTCAGATACATACCAGGTGGTATGCATGTCAGAGATCTATCTTGGTGAATATTCGGGCCTTTTGGGGACTATCCAGGAGATCAGAGATTCAGGGAGTGGGTAGTGATCCTTCTTCGTTATCTTGTTTAGTCCACAAAAGTCGACGCATAAGCATAGTGATCCATCTTTCTTTCAGGTGAAGAGGACTGGAGCGCCCCCAGAGGAGCGTGAGGGTTGTATAAACCCTGTGGATATGTTCTCATCTAAAAACTCTCGGAGGGACTTCAGTTCACTTTTGGAGAGAGAATAGATTGGACTGAATGGAGGAGATGTGCCTTCCTCCAGTTCAATCTTGAGGTCATATGGTTGGTGAGGGGCTAAGGTGTTGGCCCGAGTTTTGCTGAAAACGTCTTTGAACTTGTGGTACTCACTTGGAACGTTACTCAGGTCTATCGGACCTTCTTCGGAGTCTTGGTGGTTGGAGAGGAAGAGCTGGAAGGTTTGTGTTCCTTCCATTCTTGATATTCGGGCAAAAGCTGCTGCGTTTACTAAGGCAACTTTTGGCGCCACGAGCTGGGGTTTCGGAGGGGATGGAGTTTCAGATAAGCGCGGAGTCGTAGCTGCTGGCTCAGATGGTACCTGGAGATTAGCTGTGGTTGGAGAGCCGAACAATATACTGCCCAATACCCAATCAATCAACGGATTGTAGCGAGTGAGCCAGTTGTGTCTGAGGACTGCTGAGCAACTAGAATCCAACGGAGTTACATAGAATGTAATGGTGTGTTGCTCCCTTGTTGGGAAGCATACATGGAGGTCAATGGCTTTTCGAATTACAGAGTTGGAGGAGCCATCGAAGAGTTGTAGTGGGATCGGAGTGATGTTGTAGGTTTGGAGTTGATGCTTTGTAGTGTAGTCAGAGTCCAGGAAGCAATGAGTTGATCCTGAGTCTATTAGAGTGTCAATATAGGTGGTTTCAAGGTGGAGACGGATGGTCAGGGAGTTCGGACTGGAAAGAGCGGATGCGTTGAGTCTCATCTCTATTGGTGCATCATTGGGTTCAGCGCAGCCCCTAACTGATGCTGGAGTCAAAGGGCTGCTTAGAGATTTTTTGATTCCGAGGTATCTTCTACTCCAGAGATCATTGCCTCGGTCGTGCTTCCTACGATGGTGGTTGCACGTCCTTTGGCGGCAGCGGAGGTTGACTTGGGACATTCCTTTGCTACATGACCGGTTCTCCCACAGAACAGGCAGAGGTTGTGGTGTTGTCATTCTTGAGACATGAGTTTGCCATCTTTGCTGAGTTTTGTGGTCATGTCCAAGGTTGTCTTATTCGGGGTCTGGCTGGGGTTTGAGTCTGGTGCTCGTACTTGCGATCGGAGCAGTTGGTGCCCTGTTTCTGTCATTTGGACATTCAGGGGCTTTGGATGTGGAGGCTTCCTGAGACATTTTGGAGCACCTTTCCCAGTAATGGGAGTCGATCAACTGAGACAGTCGTTGTAGTTGCAGTAGGGAGTCGGGTTTTCCTATGCGGGCGATTTTGTCTTTGATCTTGTTGGGTAGGCCGTTGTAGTATTGGCGATGGAGTGCAGAGTCTCCCCACTGAACACGAACGGCGAGCCTGTTGAATTCCACCACGTACTTTGTGATGTGTTGGTTGTCGCGCATTTGGAGGGCTTCGAGGTCAGCTTTGGCCTCTCCTTCTGGATCGTGGGGGCCAAAGTTGGCTTTGAGTTTGGAGACAAATTCCTGGTAATTGTAGAGCTAGTAAGGGTCTTCTTTGGAGGAGAGACTGGGTTCAAAGTAGTCCAAGGCAGTGCCAGTTAGGTATGATAGTATATAGATTACTTTGGAACTGTTAGAGTCAAAGGCATCAGGACGGTCTCAAAAATTCAGGGTGCACTGCACCAGGAACAGTTGTAATTTTTTGGTGTCAGAGCTATTGAAGGGGTCGGGGTCTCGAATCTTGGTCCGAGCTGATGATTTCTTTGAACCGGACAGATGTTTGGCTAACATGGTGATGGCTTCTGCCAAGTTGGCTAACATGGTGATGGCTTCTGCCAAGTTGGCTAACATGGTGATGGCTTCTGCCAAGTTGGCTTCACCATTAGTATCGTCCGAGGGTGGCATTTGGGGTTCTAGAAGGGGGTTTGACGGGTGTTTGAATGGTGGATTTGGGGCTGGTAAAGGGCTCGGTGGCATATGGACGTCGGGTTCTGCGGCAGGTAAGTTTGGGATCAGGGATGAGCGGTGTACCAAAGCTACTGTAAGTGTTTGAATGGCTCTGATTCGTTCACTGCATCTCATAGATGATCAGGAGTGTGAGTTTGAGTATACTGTTAAGGTCCGAGTTCGCATCAGGTCCAAGCTGACGTAAGTCGGTCCAAGTTGTGTGTTTGGAGTCGGAAGGACTTGGCTTCAACTTTAATGTTGTGCCCTCCTCGATTGTCAGTCCTTTATTTCGGAGGTTCGGAGAAGATATGTTTTCGGAGTTCAAGAGTGAGTGGGAATACTAAGTCAATATTTGAACTAAGGTATAGTACAGAAGTCTGGAGGTATTTATACATGTGATCCTTATTGTAACTAATTAGGAATAGTCAAGAGAACAATAAGATGAACAAAAACTGAGTACAAGAGAAATATACATTGGGTGTTACAATAAGACTATTGTTCAATGGAAAGGGAAGATGTCCGAGGTCCGAGGTCAATGATGCTGGTCAGACTGGGAGGTGGCAATGTAGGTTCAGACTTGGTTCGGAGTAGGGTTCTTTCATAGCACCCTATATCGGATGTCCAGGATGTTGGAGTTATATCGTGGATATAACAATAATGCTTGGCCCATGCATCGTTGGCAATTCCGAGGCCTGATACACCCTCGGCATCCTCTCGAGTATCTTTTCCTGTTACGAGTTAGTGGCATGCACAGGAGGCAGGGTGTAATGCACGAGTACATTGAAGCCAAGCCACCCCAACTGGCCTGCAGGACTTGGCCAGTTCCGACCGTACCTTCGGTGGTACCAAGGCCTGACACTCAGTCAGATAATTGACTTTGATTTCAACTAAGCCTTTCTTTCTGTCTCGCTATTCTGAAATTAGGGACCAGTGCAATCTGGTGGACACAACATACAAGTTGAAGCCGTGCCCTACTCTGAACCTTGCCATTGTTTACCTTTGGGAGATATTACATTTAATTACGATTATATTATTCCTTCACATTGTAATAGTATTATCTGACTTCTACACCTGATTGCACCTCTTTTCACATATCATCTTCACATATTACTGAAACTTGAATAGGGTTCATATTTGCCTTGTCGTCATTGTTATTATCAATTGGCTCTTCCTTGTCATCATCCTCATATGGCCAGCTTCGTAAATTGAAGGTTGTTCTGACAGTTGTTGAAGTGTGGAAATCTCCTGCAACTGACTTGGGACTTCTATGATGAAGGGTAGATTAGGGACAGTTGATCAAGTATTCATGACCCTACCTATGTTTTCAATCTAACTCATGTTTCCAATCCGACTCTTAATTCCACTTCTAGTACCAACAAAATTGTCAAGGCACCTGTCGATCGATTTTCCCAACCACTCCCTAGATCCAATCCTAACCCTGGTCATCATGCCAAGGTTTGCGAGCCTGAGGTTTACAATGGCACCGACCAAGCTAAGCTTCACACATTCTTCTTACAATGTCTGCTGAACTTTCAAGACCATCCATCTGCATTCATGTTGGATGTGTCAAAGGTCCAGTATGCCATTTTGTACCTCACAGGGCCCACACTTCAGTACTTTGAACCCGCTATTCTAGGCAAAATCCAACCTGAGCCTAGCTGGATTAAGGTCTGGAAAGACTTTCGACAAGAACTTGAGACCAACTTTGGTCCATTTAACAATGCTGTGCAAGCAGAAATTGAGCTCAGCATGAAGGACACCCAACGCACAGCATGATACTTTATTAATTTCACCAGAGCCTCTACTCACACCCAGTAGAATGATACCACCCTCGCACATGCTGTATACAAAGGGTTGGCCAGATGTATCAAGGACAGCCTCCTTCACTTCCCTTGATTCAAATCTCTCGCCAAACTCAGACAGTATTCACTCGAGATTGACAGCAGATACTGGGAATGCAAGGAGTTTGACAACTTCAGAATGCCTACAAAATTGAACGGGTCCTTGTCCAAATCCATCCCTAATAACAACAACCAGTCTTCGTCCAATTCTAACAACTCGAACAATAAGAAAAGTAAGAAGGGGGGGAAGAAGAACAGCAACAATAAGTCTTCTAACAATAACAACCATGCTAACAACATTTCATCCAAGCTCAGAAAAGATGGGAAGCTGTTGCCCAAAGAACGTCAAAGGCAAATCGACACGGGACTCTGTCTCTTGTATGAAGGTCACATGGTCAAAGACTGCCCCAAATCCAATTCCCAATCATCATCAACTTCTTCTTCTAACAACAACAACAACAACAACAACAACAACAACAACAACAACAACAACAACAACAACAACAACAACAACAACAATAACAACAATAACAACAACAACAACAATAACAATAACAACAACAATAACAACAACAACAACAACAAAAAATCAATGAAAGCACGCGTGACCAAGGCATAACAATGGCAACCAGGAACCCAACCTGGCAGAGGACAAACTTGGCTCGGTATACTATGATGCAGATGCCAAAACCGAGGAACAGCCTCAACAAAATTGGCAGGCAGACACACCTGAACCTCCTCACACTCTGGTAGCCATGCCTCCTCAACCTGCAGTTGCATCCCATCAGCCTGTGGCCACACCTCTGCAACCCATGGCCATACCACCTTGGCCCATGGCTGTACCACCTTGGCCCATGGCTGTACCACCTTGGCCCATGGCTGTACCACCTTGGCCCATGGCTGTACCACTGCAACACTGTAAGCCAGGCAAGCTCCCCAAGCCAGGCCAGGCAGGTTCCACAAGCCAGGCCACCTCCTAGGGCCAGGGCCTCCATAAATCCGGCCAACAATAATGACCTTTTAAATGCCATCCTCAAACTTGGCAGAACCACCCAAAACCATTGGCAGGATGGTCAAGCTACCATAATTTGAGAACCAGAACCCTTTGATAGGACTGACTCAAAGAAGTTAAAGGGTTTTATCTTCCTTCGCAGAATGAATTTCTGCACCTGGCCTAACTCATTCTCTGACGATAGGCAAAAAGTCAACTACATGGTTTCCTACCTGAAAGGAATGGCTCTGGAATGTTTCAAGTCTTACCTGATGGGTAACCCAAACACAGAACCTCACTGGACAAGCAATTTAGAGCTATTTATCAATGAGTTACAGATCAATTTTGGCTCATGGGATGAACGAGCCAATTGTAGGGGATCTCTTAAAAAACACTGAATAAGGGTAGATAACAAAGTACAAAAACATTAGAAAAGACTAAAGTATGAAAAAAGAAGAGCCTCTTAATGTACTATTAATGTTTTTTCAATTAGCAATTTTTTTGCTAATTAATCAGTCTGGATATGTTCAAATATTCTCTATTAGACTTTTTTCCAATCTTCTAGTGGTTCACAATACCCATTAATCCTTTAATAATCCTTAATACAACATCTATTGTTCACCACCGAAGGTTTGGCCTGAAATTCAAACTCCGCTTTCCAAAATGTCGGGCTCTAGCCAGATTCAAGTCCAGAGCCAAGTTTTTGGTTTCTCTATAGAAATACACAAATATTAGACTGAGACACTCCCTGTCTCATGCAAATATTAGGGTAAAACATTAGATCCTTCCTGCACAGCCTCTCCCCTTAATAACATGCTCAAAACCGGTCTAAATCCCCTTTTTTTATTGTTAAATAAGGAGATTACTAGGAACAAGCTAAGTAATGTCTCAGGAATTGACTCATTTTTGGAACTCCTATTTTAGAAATGACTCATCCCAGTCATGTGACCTCATGAATGACTCATTATGTCTCAGATGGCATGAGTCACTGGATTCTGATTGGACAAGGATGGTTTTAAGGGTGTAAACTAGAGATCAGGATGCACCCTGAATTCTGAGACAAGGTGCATGTGATTCTTTGACATGACTCATTCCCAGGAACTGTGATCCTATTGGCTTGTACTATCAATATTTAGGAGATACTTTAGCTTACTAATTGTCCTGTAAATTAGTATAAAAGGAGGCCTTCCTGGCCCCCTTTGAAGCAATCAAATCAATCATCTCCTTTCCACTTGTCAGTGTGACATTGTGAGTACTCTTAGTCAGCTGTTGATAGTCCAGCTCCTAGGTTTACATAATAGTATTAGTACTGTTGATAGTCCAGTATTAGTATTATCTTTCACATCTATTAGTATCATTGATAGTCTGGTATTAGTATTAGATTCAGCATAAGTAGTTGATAGTCCTGCTTAGTAAAACTAATTCTACAAATTGAGATTGTTCTGTTGATAGTCCAGTTCAATTGCATCTCTACCCCTGAGGGTTTCTAATCAGTTTCTGATTAAAGACTCTTTCGTCTCTTGAGATTACTTCACTGTAATTTCTGTTTCATCCTCACCCTTATTTTAGAGTGCATTGACTGGGTTATCCGTTTAGTCCACTTACTTCCTCTTTCCTCTAAGTGCATTCCCTTTCATTGGAATATCTCTGGACACCTAAGTGTCCTGAACCTACACTTATTTGACAAGATGTTAACACCTAAGATTGTCAAGCTCTCCTTCCAGGACAAAATTGGCTATAGGGTGAATCCTGGGAGATATGAGTCACTGCTGCATGAACTCAGAGAGGTTGAAGAAGAAAGAAGACTCACTGTGGAATCATTCCCAATCAAACCTCCCAAGGTGCCTCAGCTGCCAGATCAATGGCCTGCTGAAGTAGTTTGGACATTACCTGAGGTTGAAGTGCTTTGTGCAGCCTATAGGGAAGATGTGGAAAATTTCTTAACATTTTACTGGGACATTGTGGCAAAGAATAAAGGAACTTACAAGCATCCCCCAGATGATTTATTTGCTCCTTACTTTCCAGCAAACCCCCATGATCTAAAGGACAAGTTCAGCATCAGGTTTGCAGCAGCACAAAATGTTTACTTATGGAAAATGCGTGTGGACTGACTGTTTAATAAGGTTGAAGTGCTTTGCATAGCCTATAGGGAAGATGTGGAAAATTTCTTAGCATTTTACCAGGACATTGTGGCAAAGAATAAAGGAACTTACAAGCATCTCCCAGATGATTTATTTGCTCCTTACTTTCTAGCAAACCCCCATGATCTGAAAGAAATGGACAAGTTCAGCATCAGGTTTGCAGCAGCACAAAATGTTTACTTACAGAAAACACGTGCGGACTGACTGTTTAATGGAGCACCGAGTAAGAAATTGTCTTATCTGGCAGAAGAGGAGCAGGACATACCTGAATCCATTCAAAGAATGCGCATACATGTGCCTAGACTCCAACAAATGTTGGAGTTTGAGGTGCCAGTGCTTGATGAGCTGGATGAAGAGAATATTGAACAGAGACGTACCTTGGGCCCATATGAGCGAGAATCTAGAAGGAAAAGCTTAAGAGAACCCTCTTACATGCAGGACTGAACCAGACTTACTGTATCAGAGGGAGTTGAAGATATTCTCTAACCCTCAGTATATAAAAGATGAAAAACTATATTTAGCATCCCTGACACAGTGGAATCAATGAATAGCATACTCACCTGAGTATTCAGGCATTCTAGAACCCTCACATATGCTCCTAGGCCCCACTGAATGCTGGAGTTTGAGGAACTAGTGCTTGAGGAGCCAGTCGAGGCAAACTTCAAACACAAGTGATATTCAGAGACTTTCAGACAAGAACCTAGGAAATCAAGCATTGGGACATCACCTTACAGTCAGGATCCAACCACTCTCACCAGTTCTGAAAGACTGGAAGAGCTATTTCATCCACCTGTGCATGAGCAAAGAAAAATGATATTCAGGATTCCAGAGACCATGGCATCAAGAACTACCGTACTTACCCATGTCGCTAGTCCTTCGAAAACCTATCCCTACATGAATCCAACATACAATGATGATGGTTTGAGCCCTGCACCCTCACCTACCTCACCAATCCTCAGGCACCCAGAGCGAACACCACCCTTCTGGAGTCAAACGGAGACACCTAAGGACCCAGAGCCACCTGAGAACTCCCCCCCAGATGAGAGCGATGAAGCCTATCAAATAATTTCATGTAGATGTTGAAGGGATAGTCTAAGAAGGGGGGATCAGAGAACAAGGCAAACATGGCCCTCTGGAGAATGAAGGCGACCTCCTAGGGACCCAGAACCACCTGAGGACAACTCCTGAGATGAGAGCAACGAGGCGCATCAAATAATTCCATGTAGCTGTCAGGGGAACCCCTGATCATGAACCCTGACCAGCGCCGACCCACCCATACTCTATGCCCGCTGACCGAAGTCCGTTTGACCCACTCATGGCAGTACCAAGTGTACCATGCACCGAACCATCATCCCTGTTGGCGAGTACCCTTCAGGAGGGTCGACGGTAACTCTTGGCTCCCCTTTCATCATTCGTTCTCAGGGTCGAGGCCCTGGCGGAACTTCCCGGTCGGTATGGAGGGTGATGCCCAGTAGAGTGCGGAGCGCCATAGCAATGGTGCTTATATACAGTAGTCAGTGGGCGAAGGGTTCCCTAGAGTTTTCTCTTTGGATCCCCCTTCGCCAGGTAGGCTAGCCCCTATGTATTAGGTACCATACTAAAACTTTGGATCCCCCTTCGCCAGTGCACTACCCTAGGGTAGAACGCCTGCTTAGGTTGCCCTTACAGTAAAAAACTCTCTCCTTCAAGAACCGGCTGCTCCTTCGTACGACTCCAAATTGAATTTCTTCGGAAGTAGTGACAGTGGCAGCCCCTCCTCATTCACTTACAAAAAAAACCTTACTCCCCATGGACTTGCTGTCGGCCCAGGAGTTATTGGACCGACTGGCCGGTATAGAACAGGAGTTACTAAGAGAAAGAAGAGAGAAGCAGGACCTAGAGATGAGGCTGAACGTGCTACAGGTGACCACGATGAATCTAGTGGCAGGCCTCCAGACCCACATTCGGCAGCCCACGAAACGAATGGTAGAACCCGCTAAGCCCTCCAAGTTCGATGGTGACCGTTTGCATGGGCATGCATTCATGCAGTCTTGCACCTTGTACCTCGGCATCTGTGCTGCCAATTTTCCTGACAAACAGTCTCAGATCCTCTGGGCACTGTCCTTTATAAAGACAAGAAGAGCAGCGACCTTCTCTAGCTGAGTATTCACACATGAAGCAAAGACAGGCAGGCCGCTCTACGCCAACTGGAAGGCCTTCGCGGAAGCCTTTCAGGAACACTTCTACCCCTTGCACGAGGCCACTGAGGCGGCAAACCAATTAGAGTCGTGCCAGTACCACCAAGGCAAGTGTTTGGTCGACAAGTATATCAACCAATTCGAAGACTTAGTCGGAAAGGCCGAATACACGGATGGATGGTCCATCATCATGAAGTTTCGACGAGGCCTTGACCCCACTATCCAAAGTCGCATCGCGCTGATGCTAGATGGGAGACCAAAGGATGATGACATCTCAGCATGGTACACCGCAGCGCGAGCGGTGGCCCTCACACGCGCAGCAAACGAAGCCTTTCAGGGGCCTCGATTCCCATCACTACATGCCTCAGCACCACAGCCTAGCCAAAAGCCCGTCGAACCCACAACCAAGCAAGCAGCACCCACTCCCCCTAGAACATCGTCGGCCCTCATTCCCCCAATGCCACCCCTTGGGCCCGCACCGATGGACGTTGACGCAACCAGGCAGTGGTATCCTCTGCCACTCACATGCCGACGATGCGGCAAGGCCGGCCACTTCGCCCGAGAGTGCCCTCAGGCATATGATGTGCATTTCATAATGGCAGAAGAGCGTGAAGAGATGCTAGAGTACTGGATGGTCTCCATGGACCTTCGAGATACCGACGAGGCCGGGGAGGTTGAAGATGTGGATTCGGGGGATTTTGCCCAAGGTAGCGAGTGAAGGATGTGCCCTCACTGCCCTTGTTTAATCGCTTTACTGCTCTGTCTATAGACTCTGGTATGGAGAATACAACTCTGGATTCAGACGATGATGCCTCAGCCGTAAGCAATACAGACACTCCTAAACCGACTCCACCGAAACCACCATCCCCCCTCCCTAGGTTGAAATGTTGGGAATGCAGTCTCCCGAAACATTACGTAGTGGCTTCCACCCCCTCAATGAATTCCCTGAACCTCAAGGTAGAGATACAGACTACCGACACTGCAGAGGTTAAGGGAGTAACCGCCCTACTAGACAGCGGAGCTACAGGACTGTTCATAGACCAGAAGTTTGCGATCGCTGAAAGATTGAACTTGCGCCCGTTAACTTGACCCGCACCAGTGTACAATGTCGACAGTACCCCAAATGAGGGAGGAGCAATCCGACATGTTGTCGATGTGATCTTACGCTACCGAGACCACTCGGAATGGGCCGTGTTTGCTGTAACCAATCTGGGGAAGCACAACATGATCCTTGGCTATCCCTGGCTTCACAATCATAACCCCGAAGTCAACTGGCGTACGCAAGAGGTCACGCTAAGCCGGTGCTCGGCCCAATGCCACACCTGCCGGGTCAAGCTAGAGAAAGAACGTCGAGAGGAAATGGCAGTTCGGACTCTTTGGACCAGCCCCTTGTCAGGCATGACAACCGACGAGTCTGAAGACTGCAAAGGTATCGACGACGGTGTGCCCTTCCTCGAACCAGGTGATCGCCTTTTCACACCCGTGGCCCCCCCAGACGTTCCGATCACTACCATCACGGCCGCCACAACTGCGCAGCAATTGGCCGAACGGGCACTCCAGAGTACCCCTCCCAAGGAGAAAGGGATGATCCCACCCTATCTCTAAGACTTTAATGACCTCTTCGAGAAGGAGTCCTTTGATTCTCTCCCCAAGCAGAGGATGTGGGACCACGCGATTGAATTGGAGCCCGGAGCAAAACTCTCGGCCTGTAAAGTGTACCCTCTCTCTCCGAGGGAACAGCAAGAACTGGACGAGTTCTTACGGGAGAACCTGTGCACGGGACGCATCCACCCCTCGAAATCCCCCATGGAAAGCCCCGTGTTCTTCATCAAGAAAAAGGATGGCTCCCTCCGACTGGTCCAGGATTATCGGGTACTCAATGCGATGACAGTGAAGAACTGGTACCCCCTTCCCATCATCTCAGAGCTCATTGTGCAACTTCGAGGAGCCAAGTACTTTACCAAGTTGGATGTGCGATGGGGGTTTAATAATGTACGGATTAAGTAGGGAGACGAGTGGAAGGTAGTGTTCCGCACGAACTGGGGACTGTTCGAGCCCCTTGTCATGTTCTTTGGCCTCACTAATAGCCTCGCGACGTTCCAGACCATGATGAACGACATCTTCCAGGACCTCATAATGGAGGGACATGTGTGTGTATACCTGGATGACATCCTCATCTTCACCGAGACTCTCGAAGAGCATCAATGAGTTGTTTGAGAGGTTCTTGAACGACTAAGGGCCTACAAACTCTACCTTCGGCCAGAGAAGTGTGAGTTTGAATGGACCAGGATTGAGTACTTGGGCCTCATTATATCTCATGGCAAGGTGGAGATGGACCCCGTCAAGGTGGAAGGAGTCATGGGTTGGCCGACTCCTTCGAACTAGAAAGAGGTACAGGCCTTCCTGGGCTTCACCAATTTCTATTGGAGGTTCTTCGAGAGGTTCTCGCACCACGCCAGGCCATTGTTCGAACTTGTGAAGAAGGATGCCAAGTGGAGGTGGGGAGATGAGGAACAGGTGGCCTTCGAAGGGCTCAAGACGAAGTTCACGACGGCACCCATCCTTGGGCTCACCGATGATACTCACCCTTACCGAGTAGAAGCGGACAGCTCTGATGTAGCCACGGGGGCGGCCCTTTCGCAGCAGTCACGTGAGGATGGCAAGTGGCACCCGATCGCCTTTTACTCGAAGAGCCTCTCCCCAGTTGAGAGGAACTACGAGATCCACGATAAAGAGATGCTTGCTATCATCCAGGCATTGGAGGAGTGGAGACAATTCCTGGAGGGCCCTGAACACCACATCGAGATCTGGATTGACCACAAGAACCTAGAATACTTCCGATCCTTGAAGAAGTTGAACCAGTGACAAGCCCGCTGGTCCCTCTACCTCTCACGTTTCAACTTCGACCTGCGGCACAGACCGGGAGTAGCGATGGGGAAGTCCGATGTGCTTTCGCATTGGTCAGACCATGGATCGGAAGCGGGCGACAATAGAGACCTAGTCTTGCTCCGACCGGAGATGTTCGCGATACGGGCCCTAGAAGGAGTGGCACTGGAGGGGGAAGAGCGAGGGATCGCCCAAGAACTGAAGAGGGCGCTGACCAGAGGGACACTAGAGGACAAAGTAGCGGAGGCGGTGAGGAAACTGCGGGAAGCAGGAGGGAGGTCGTTGGTTTCGGCCGAATGGGTGGAGGCCAATGGGTTGTTGACCTTCCGAGGGAAGGCGTATGTTCCAGACGTGGGAGGTCTCTGGCGACAGATAGTAGCCCATCACCATGACTCAAGGGTTGCCGGGCATCCCAGTTGCTGGAAGACCCTCGAACTTGTCTCCCGAAACTACTGGTGGCCTCACATGTCTCAATACATCAGCAAGTACACCAAGACGTGCGACCTGTGCCTACAAACAAAGGTCCAGAGGCAACGACTGGTTGGGGAACTCCACCCACTCCTGATCCCCGAGACACGGTGGGATACCATAAGCATAGACTTTGTAGTGGAGCTCTCCGATGCACACGGGTACGATGCCATAATGAATGTGGTAGACTCGGTATCGAAATGGGCGCACTTCATACCGACCCACATGACAGTAACAGTGGCCGGAGCAGCACGACTCTTCCTACACCACGTTTGGAAGCTGCATGGGTTGCCAAGGGTGGTGGTGTCTGACCGAGGAGTGCAGTTCATCTGTGAGTTCACATGGGAGCTCTACCACTTGCTAGGCATTCGCTTGGCGGCCTCTACGGCCTACCACCTGCAGACGGATAGTCAGACTGAACGAGTGAACCAAGAACTGGAACAGTACTTGTGCCTCTTCATCAACGAGAGGCAAGACAACTGGGATGACCTCCTACCCCTAGCCGAATTCCAGTACAATAACCACGTTCACCCCTCGACCCGTGAGTCCCCCTTCTTGCTGGACACGGGTAGACACCCGCAGATGGGATTTGAACCACACCAACCCCCATCGCACCTCGAGTCTGTAAACGAGTTCAAGGAACGGATGGAGGGGGCACTTTCGAAAGCGAAGGTGGCCCTGGTAAAGGCAAAGGACAATATGGCGACTTATTACAACCGTAGGCGCCAGCCAACACCGACATTCGTCCTGGGCGACAAGGTGTACCTCGATGCCAGCGACATTTGCACCAATCGGCTGTCCAAGAAACTAGCGCACAGGCGACTCGGCCCCTATCTCGTGGAGGAACGAGTGGGGTCTCACGCATACCGACTTCGTCTCCTGAAGACCTTGAGCTGTCTTCACCTGGTCTTCCCCGTCATTAAACTCACCCCGGCCCCAGCAGACCCCATCCCAGGCAGGCGACAGCCCCTTCTACCGCAGCCAATTCTCATCGACGAAGAGGAACACTTCGAAGTCGAACAAGTACTCGACAGCCGAATGAGAGTGAATCAACTACAATTCCTTATCAAATGGAAAGGTTATGGCTACGAGGAAAACTCATGGGAGAACGAAAGCAACGTCCGGGCCTCCGACCTTGTCGCCGACTTCTACCGTCTGCACCTGGGTGCCCCACGCCGAATCCGCACCTTGGATGCGTCCCCCTTTAGATCCCACACCCCAGTCCTGCCTGTGGGGATCAATGCATTGGGGACGCCGCATTCTAGAAGGGGGGTGATGTCAGGGGAACCCCCGATCATGAACCCTGACCAGCGCCGACCCACCTGTACTCTACACCTGCCGACCGAAGTCTGTTCGACCCACTCACGGCAGTACCTAGTGTACCGCACACCGAACCATCATCCCTGTTGGTGAGTACCCTTCAGGAGGGTTGACAGTAACTCTTGGCTCCCCTTTCGTCATTCGTTCTCAGGGTCGAGGCCCTGGCGGAACTTCCCAGTCGGTACGGAGGGTGATGCCCAGTAGAGCACAGAGCGCCATAGCAATGGTGCTTATATACAGTAGTCAGTGGGCGAAGGGTTCTCTAGAGTTTTCTCTTTGGATCCCCCTTCGCCAGGTAGGCAAGCCCCCATGTATTAGGTACCATACTAAAACTTTGGATCCCCCTTCGCCAGTGTGCCGCCCTAGGGTAGAACGCCTGCTTAGGTTGCCCTTACAGTAGCCATCAAGGAAATAATCCTAGGCAAGGGTAGAATAATAGTTCATGAACATAAACTATTATTCCTACATGTAATTGACAAGTCACCTGTCAAGGCCCCCTCTAAACAATTCTTTTTGGACATCAACCTGGACAGGCATTAGCTTGCTGTCATCTTGTTGGAGAATTAGACTTTCTTCACACCAAAGTTTTGTCACAGCTCTCGGGTTACCAGCTTATGGTTCCAAAACAGTCCCCAGCACTTCCATCTGTGAATCCCACCCTGACCCTCTATGACCTTGGAACCTTGACCCCCTTCACAGAATCCTTTAGAAACCTCCGGAAACCCTTCCAGAAGTATTTGATCAAGCACCTGACACATGGACTTAACAGTATATTTGTACTCACACTCCTGATTGTCATGAGAGATAAGATGCAGGCACAAGTTCTACGAACAATCACCAGACCCTTCCTCTACTGCACATCCGTACCTTGGAATCCACCACCCACTGGTCCTAACCTCTCTAATCCTCAGGGCCCCTCTGAATACCTGGGCAATGTGACAAGTCTCACTAAAGCCATCACCATGCTGGCAAACAACCTCGCCATCTCAGGAAATCAACTGCCCCTACAAAGGTCCAGAATCTGAACCCCTTCGACGGTTCTGACCCAAGGAAACTACAAACCTTCCTCATACAGTGCAGTCTAATCTTCTGTGATTGCCCTGACACCTTTAACCCTGATAGTGCCAAAGTAACCTATGCACTGTCATACCTGAATGGAATCACCCTGGACTGGTTCAAACCAGCCTTCACCACCCACGACGAGCCTTCCTGGCTCCATGACTATAATGAGTTCATTCTGAACTTGAGGACAACTTTGGCCCCTATGACCTAGAAGGCAAAGCCAAAGTGGATCTTGAAAAACTCCACAAGCACGACAATCAGTGCATTACAATCTACATGGTTGAATTCAACTGGCTCGCCACCCATACCCACTGGAATGACTCCACTCTCTGCCACTAGTTTTACAATGGACTCCCTGGATGAATCAAAGACAAAATATACAGGGTAGGGAAGCCGTCTTCCCTACTCCAACTTCACCTCCTATCCTGGTCTATCGATGCCCAACACTGGGAATGGCAATCAGAAACCACCAAGGGACCCATTTAAGCACCCAACAATCAATGGTTTCCCAAGCTCGATAAAAATAGAAGACTCACACTGCAGGAATGATAATGCCACCTCAAACAGGACCTCTGCCTTTTTTACAGGAAGACAGGTCACATAGCCAAGGAATGCCCCAAACCCTCTTTCACAGCCACCAGGGAACATGCTGCCTCAACAACAATGGGAACCGAGAAAGCCCCAATGCCAACCGTAGGATGCATCAAAACTAATGATGCCCCAACAGAACTTAGACTTAATGTGTCTGCCCTCTCAAGCCCAAACTCATTGACTATTCATCTGACCTCCAATTTCCTGCCAGGTCACCGCTTAAACACCCTCGTTGACTTGGGATCAATGCACTGTTTTCTGACTGGTATCCAGGCACAACCTCCAATACCATGACATCATACCAATCCCACTAAGACTCTTTGATGGGCCCTCTAACTCCTCAATTCACAAGGCCATCGAACTTCTGATCTGATTCCTTCAAGGAGAACAACACTCTGTAACCTTTTTTGTAACTCCGCTAGACTTGAGTTTCTCAGCAGTTCTAGGACACAACTGGCTCACCCATTTCAACCCATTGATTGACTAGGCATTGGGTAGCATATCGTTCAGACCTCCACCTCTAGCCAACCCCATGAAACCACACAAGCCTATAGTTCCCACTCAACACTTATCTGATGCTCTGAAAAAACTGCTCATTGTGCCTAAAGTTGCATTAGTCAATGTGGCAGCATTTGCCTGCATCTCAAAGATGGAGGGCACCCAGACCTTCCAGCTCCTCCTTTCTGATATAGACAAGAACAAGGACAGCCCTGTGGACCTAACCAATTTCCTAGATGAATACCATAAGTTCAAGGACATTTTCAGTAAAAAACATGTCAACACCCTGGCCCCACACTGCCCCTACAACCTAAGAATAAAACTTGATGAGGGAACCTTGCCCCCTTTTGGCCCAATCTACTCCCTATCCAAAAGTGAACTAAAATCATTGTGGGAATTCATCAACGAACATGTATCTATGGACTTCATCTGCCCATCTCAATCACTGAGCTGTCCTTTTTGCTCAAAAGAAGGACAGATCCCTCCGACTATGTGTCAATTTCAGAGGACTCAAAAAAATCATGAAGAAGGATTGATACCCACTGCCTTGCATTTCTGACCTCCTTGATCCTCACAAAGCTAAGATCTTTACAAAGATAGACCTTTGACATGCCTATCACCTTATCTGCATCCAGGAGGGCGATGAATGGAAAACCACCTTCCCCACCCAATATGGATCTTTCAAATGGTGTGTCATGCCCTTTGGACTAAGTAATTCTCTGGCTGCTTTCCAATGTCTTATGAATGACATTTTTTCCGACCTCCTCGACATATCAGTACTAATTTACCTGGATGACATCCTGATATACTCCAACAACCTAGAAGAACACAGGAAACATGTGCACAAAGTGCTAAAATGACTCCAAACAAATCACCTGTATGCCCATGCAGACAAATGCCAATTTCACGTTGATACTATGGAATATTTAGGATACATCCTGTCTCCAAATGGCCTCATGACAAGATTAAAGTAATCTAAGACTGGCCCGAACCATGCAAGGTTAAGGACGTCCAGTCCTTCCTTGGATTCACAAACTTCTACAGACACTTCATCTTCAACTACTCTGACATTATGGTCCTGCTGACCCATTTGACATGGAAGGATACCCCATGGAACTTTACCAAAAATTGCTGGACATCCTTTGAAACACTCAAAAAGGCCTTCACCACTGCACCAGTGCTGAGCCAGTGGATCCTGGGTTCCCAACTCATCATTGAGTCAGATGCTTCTGACTACTCCCTGGCAGCCATCCTGTTCATAAATGTCATATAAGGTCCTAGTAGTGGGGTTGCTTTCCCCCTCTTTAGGGTAGACATCTCATTGTCTAGCGAGATTGTTTGTGGTCAGAGTCATGGTGGTTGTAATGGTTGTTGTAGTGGTAGATCATAGATTTGTTGCCTAGATGGTGGTGATGCCATTGGAATTTCAGAAGATGTCCTGCAATTCTCAAGGGATTTATGGTGTAACCCATGTCAATGATTCAGTAATGGGTATTAAATCATGTATCAACAGGTTCTAGAAGGGATCTACACATAGTACCATTTGTCTAAGGGATGGTATGGGGTCTGCATTGGTCAGGGTTTCCTGAGCGGAATTTTTGGAGGGTTAGATTGAGCGCTGAATGGAACTGTGGGCTTGGTGGTACCAAGAATCAGTTAGGATGGAAAATCTAAACAAAGTAGTACTCAATGCCCTGTCGATCAACAGATTGTAGTGGGTAAGCAGATGGTGTCTGGACAACTAGAATCTGATAGATTTTTAGAGGGTTGGCGGCATTTCCAGAGAAACAGGTTAAATTTTTCAACAATTGTTCATGGGTGTTCAAGTTTCTGAGAGAGTGGATGCATTGTTTGGTTTTTTACTCTATTGGCACTGTTGGTGTTTAACATGAACAACTGGTACTGGAGTCAGGGGCCTGTGCTTCTATCCCTTGGATCCATTGCTTCAGATTCCTTCTCAATTTCTTCTATTACAGAGGCTGCATGCCCCTTGGTGACTGTAGTGGTGGATCTTGGGCATTCCTTGGCTATGTGGCCTGATCTGCCACAGAAGAGGTAGAGGTTTTGTTCGAAGTGGTACAGTCGTGGACACTAAAAGTCCGCTTATTTTGGTGACCCATTTCTAAAGCTCTGGAATTTATTGGAGTACCTTTATTAGTATAAAATGGATGTTTTAGAATTATTAAAAAGATATTTTCACGAGCCGATTCCTTGATTTCAGCAATTTTTCCATTTTGACCTCCAAAAATTGGCCACCCCCCTAAATTTTGTCCTAAAATCTTGAAAAAATGCCAAACGCTTCCTTTTAAGTATGCAAATATGATTCCATAAAAAAATCAACATTCAACAACACATTATTTCACAATTAAACTCCAAAACTCTAATTACAGCAACACCATGCCTGGCCAAAAATCTAAGAAACAGAAGCAATCTAGGAACTTATCTGGACTTCAGAACCATTTGGAGATTTATCAATCAGTCTTGGAGATTTATTGATGCCTACAGAAATGGGCTAACAGGCTAGGCTGCAGCATGGGTTGTCAGAAAACAGAAGGGTCATATGAGTGTCTCAGAGAAAGCCATGAAGGCTTTGGAAGAGGTAAAAGCACAGGCAGAGGAATAATATTATAGACCTTCAGTTTTGGAGGCTCAGATTTCTTGGAATTGTTGGACTATAGATACTTGATTCTAAATGGAGGATAAAGAAAATAGGGGGCAAAGATGTTTTGGAAATTGATTAATTATCTATTCTAGTACATGACTTTTGTTATATACTAAATGTACCTGTGCATGTCCCTTCCCAGAGACACAGTATTGTTGACATGTCTGTTGCATGTGACCTGAATGTGACATGAATATGATGCGAGACTGCTGATATAAGCGAGGTTGGGCGCCAACCTCACTTACATCAGTGGAATATACATGAAATTTGGTCTCAAAATTTGGCCACCCCCTAAAAAAATTGGTAAAAATCCAAAAAAATGCTAAATCAACTCCATTTTGCAGTGTGAATCTTATTCTGTAAAAAATAAAATATTTACATGAGCCGTTCTCTCGGAATCAAAAAAGCGGACTTTGAGTATCCGCGACTGTATTGCCATTCTTGTGGTGTAAGTTTTCCATCTTTACCGAGCTTGTACAAAAGATCTGTGGTAGTCCTGCTACCACTGGATGGGGTTGTGGGTCAGCCTGAGTTGGCCATCTTAATGCCTGTGTTAGGGGCCAGGCATGTGTTCACTAGGGCCTTTCCTCTGTCGTAGGGGTGGTTGAAGTTCCAGGTTGAGGAGGATTCCCTAGCAACTTCCGATTGACATTCTCAATAACGGGTGTCAATGGACTGGGACAGGAGGTGGAGTTGGAGCAGGGAGTGGGGTTTTCCTACTCTGGAGATCTTGTCCTTGATCCTGCCAGGAAGCCCATTGTAGAACTAGCGACAGAGTGTGGCATTGCCTCAGTGGATGTGGGTGGCTAGTTGATTGAATTCAACCACATATTTCATGATGCACTGGTTATTGCACATGCAGAGGTTCTCAAGGTCTGCTTGGCCTCTCCTTCTGGGTTCTGGGGGCCAAGTTGGTCTTCAGTTCAGAGATGAACTCATCATAGTCGTAGAGCCAGTCTGACTCGTCAGGGGCTGTAAGGGCTGGTTTAAACTAGTCCAGGGTAGAACCGGTCAGGTATGATAGTACATAGGTTACCTTGGTGCTGTCGGAGTTAAAAGCTCAGGGTGGTCATAAAAATTCAAGCTGTACTGTACTAAGAAGGCCTGTAATTTTCTTGAATCAGATCTGTCAAAAGTGTCTGGATCCCAGACTTTGGCGGTGCAGGGGGCCATTCTTCTAGGGTTGGTCAAGTTGCTTGCCAGCATAATGATGGCCTGAGTGAGGTTAGGCACATCATTGGGTCCTAAGGTGGGGGCTCCTCCTGGTTGTGCAAGAGGTGGTGGTGCCACAGTGGGTGGTACAATAGGGGGTGGTGCAGTGGGCAGTGATGCAATGGGTGGTAGTGTGATGGGTGGTGGTGCAATGAGTGGAGGTGCAATAGGTGGTGGTGCAATGGGTGGTGGTAGAGGTGCGATGGTCAGTGGAGCTATGGGGGTGTGGTGCAAAGGGGGGTGGTGTAAAAGGGGGTGGTACAAAGGGGGGTGGTGCAAAGGGGGGTGGTATAAAGGGGGGAGATGCAAAGGGGGGTGGTGCCATGGATGGTGGTCCCGAGGTTGATGGCACTACTGAAGATGGTGCCGAGCTAGACGGCATCTCCAAGGGTGATGTTTGATGAGTTGCCAGAGGGTGGTTTATGTTTTGGAACCCGAGAAGCTGTGACAAAACTTTGGTATGAACCAAGGCAAGTCAAGTTCTCCGATAAGATGCAGGAGGATAACAAAATACACTTGCACTGGCTATTTTTACAGAGAACACAATTAAGAAATTATACTCCGCAGATTCACGTAATCCGTTATCACAAGAGTATTGCAATAAAGATTTAATGAGATCTCACATAGCTGTGCAAAATGTCTTTATTGATTCTGATCCAGATCATTTGTCCAAAGAGAATATTTAAGGGAAGTCTTGTCAGGTATCCTGTTCGTTACATATAGAATTAATAGTTGAAGAGTGTTAAACTATTAGTTCTAGACTGTTTTAGGTTTATTTCCACTTTTCTATTTTTTATCTGACTTTAGTTTTTAAAGGAGTAGCCTGCCACTTCGGTAGCAAAAGCTAAGGTTCACTTTTTGGAATGAACCTTATTCAACAGGTCTTCAGACCCATTGTTGAGTGTAGCTTCTGGTCTTTGGACCAGTTACCTAAGCAGACTTCGGTCCACTTTTGAGAGTGCTACTGGCACTTATTTAATCCTGTGAATTAATATGGGTGAAAATGATTGTTATTTATGCTACAAAACTAGGTTCTTTTATACTAATTCTAAGCTAATTATGTAATCTCTGTTGGGCATGCTAAGTATCACCACTATTTTTCTTTTCTAACTCTACCTTTTTTTCTTTTTATCTTTTCTATTATTTTGTTTTTTATTCTCTCACCCGATGTTTAGGCGCTCGCTTATGTAATCAGAAAAGTGCACCTTTGGTCTCTTGTCTTTGTACTTACTCAGACTTGGACCAAAGGTTAGTAGAGTCTGTATCTAAAAACTCATGTCTTTGTACTTACTCAGACTTGGACCAAAGATATCTTTCAAGACTTCTTTGGGTAGTGTTGAACAGTAAAACTCTCCTGAGTTTATTCCTACTGACAATCTCCTGATAAGGCAATTCATTCATGAAGCTTGTGGAGGTGTTCAGAAGGTATTGGAATGCCTTGAAAGCTGGTAGAGTCATTGTGTCACCATTGTCACTACTTTTACAATAAAGAAGTATAATATTCCCACGACTGGTACTCCTGTGACTGGTCATGTCATGAAATATTAATATTATGTAAGTCATGCTTCTGGACTGACTGTTTATATAATTAGTATTATATAAGTCCAGGAATTTGTTGTATATTGTGGACTGAGAACTTGAGCCAGGAGTTTGGAGCCACTTTGTAGATTTAGGTAATTGGCTCCAGGGTTGTTGTACATTGTGGGTCCACACATTGATAGGTGAAAATATAGATGTTTTTATGATTATCTGTAGGCTCAATCTCCTTGATAATTAAGAGTTAATTACTGGAGGTAATTCACTCTTAATTGGCCAGCCAAAAACATTATAATATTTTTTTGTTGCCAAGATATGGCTGATTTAAGTGGAAATTTTCTTAAGGAGAGGTTTGGATTCTGCAGGCTGATTCGGGTCGAAAAAATGATTAAAAATAATAGGGAGCATTCCCTATTCCCTAACAGTTTACGAGGAACACATTGGTCATATTTGAGCATGGATGTAGGTCCATGCTTGAGAACCCAGAGTTGGATGAGGGTTCCAGGGTGTGTGCAGGGGTCTGAGGCATCTGAAAACACAGGTAAATCTCAGGGGACAGATGCATAGTGGGTGGAGGCCTGGGCGAGTGCCTGTAGGGCTTGTGAGCATGTGGTGGGTCTCATGCTCATGATGATCAGGAGTGTGAGTACAAATATACTGTTAAATCCACATGTCAGGCACTTAATCAAATACTTCTGGAAGGGTTTCTAGAGGTTTCTGAAGGATTTCTATGTGCATTATCATTACTAACTGACTCAATGCATATGTGCAAACAAATGCATGTCATCATTGTGCTCTACATACACCTCTGACTTAACATGCACAGTCAATCAAATGTGTGTATCATCATGCTCAAACAATAATTGCGATCAGGCAAGGAGCAAGTTGGTTGTGGCATTGAAGGTCCACATAATGCCTAAGAGTGTGTCAAAATCAAGCCCATAGTGTCAGGCAAACTATTTATCTTGGATGACATTTTTATTTCATAACTGATGCCCTGATGCTCCCTGTTGCAGTTTAAACCACCTCTACTTGGACCTGACTAATGCAAGTGCAGTGCACTCTTGATGTTTTATTCTTTTTTTCATATAATCTATGTAGTATCCTTATTGTATTTGGAATTTTTTATGCTATCCATGTTTGACCAGGCAAGTTGTCTCATATGAGTGCATGTGCATTGACCTCTACTTACATTGACCTCAGCCCCATTACATTTCCATATCATCCTCCTTTAAAATTCCTGCAAGAAGTCCTCCATTTTCAGAGGTATGTCTTATTCTGAGATCCTTTCAACTCTTAGAGGTAATTGATGGTACTCCATTACAGACAAACATCTGAACTTCTGCAAACATCTGAACTTCTGTTTCATTTCCACATTGTCCTCCTTTGTATTTTCTGCATCATCCTCCATGAGGGGGTCAAGGTTCCAAGGATGTAGAGGGTTGGGGTCAGATTCACAGACAGAAGGGCAGAAGCAGACAGGAAGCACCGGGGACTTAGAGCTGGCCGGTATTAGGTAGACACAACTAGTCATTCAAGTGCTCAAAGTCAAAGGCACTTGGCTTCAACTTATATGTTGCACCCTCCTTGATCATCTGTCCATAATTTTGAAAAGTCAGAAAGTTAACCAGAACTGAATCGGAACTTAGAATGTAGACTAAGTTGATATTTGTACTGGTGAATAGTCTAGTCGACTGGGGGGTGATATACAAGTAGCTACTCCTTGTACTACATATCTATTGCTGAATATAAGACAAGGGAATGGGGGAATACAAGGGGTCAATAGAAAGGAGAAAACAAGGGAGTGAGGTATGCGGTGATCCTGCATGTCATTTCTTAAGGGGTGGAGCCTTGGTCACAGAACTGCAGGGGATTCAGGATTGTGGGACTTTGGAATGTTGTAACAGGATTGTGGAAGGTGATTGTTCCAGACTTTTATAGTCAGAAAATTCCCAGAAAGGGTGCAGGCAGTTGTGGGGACTAGTGTGGGTTTGTTAGGGTCACAGGCCATAACAGTTATCTAGCTAGTTGCCACCCCTCCTTTTAGGTAGACATCACACTGTCTAGTAAAAGTGTTGGCATCTAGCTGAGAAGAATAGGAAAAGAGTGATAGGAGCATATAATGCAAATATATGGAACAGATGAAGTGAAAATGGATGGGGATGGATGGAAAGGACCTTGGCCAAACATGCTAAATGGCACCACTGACCGAGAGGTCCCAGCTAAAAAGCTTTCCAGCTGTTCTAGTATACAAGTATGTACAAAGGCAGTTGCATTAACTAGGGCTATTGGCAGAGCTTCCAGCAATGGAACAGGATCCTGGGTGAGGCTGTTGGAGCAGTAGCAAGTACTGACTGGACCAAGGCCATCAGAACACACCTAAAAATGTTAGTAGCATGACAGAATATAATACCCTGTTAATTAATGGATTATGGCAGGTGAGCAAGTTGTGACCGAATATTGCTGACTGACGGAACTAGTGACATGACAGATGGATGGGTGGACTGAGATTGTCTTGACAGAAGATCTAGTAGACATGTCTATATATTCAGTAATAACCAAATTTAGCAGTACTGGATCAAAGACTTCTAACGGAGAATAAAATAAAGGGGTAACTATAAACAGATGCTGATATGATCAAGCATGCAAGGTGGGTTACTGAGAAATTCTGCACCCAATCAGATAATGGAAGAATTAGAGGAGAATAAAGAAACATAGAAGCATTGATCTAAACCTCATTACTGGCACCTGCCAAGTCAACACAACTTTTGGTTTGCTTAGAGGCTAATGGATGGCAGGTTTTTGGCCACCATTTCTGAGTCCTCAGCATTGACGTCCAAGGTATCAGTTGCCTGGGAGTTGGAGTTAGGAGTTATAGTCATGTGGGCCTTAGTTTGTTTGGGGCATTCAGCAACTTGGTGATTACTGGTGGCACAGAGGAGACACAGGTTGTTGTCCATGCATCTTTGTGATTTAGTTGGGAGGAGCTTGCCATCTGTGCCTGATGAGATTATGAGCAAATTGCAGTAGGTTTGAAGAATTTATAGGCAATCTATTTTATTTTATCTCCTCAGTGTAGTCAACAACTTCTTGTATATTCGGAAAATATACTTATTTTATTTTATCTTACAAAAAGAATAAAGAAATTAGCCTTAAAGGATTGTATAATATATTATATAACTCACCTCCTCAGTGTAGTCAACAACTGAGGAGGGAGGCATGCGTGGATTGTGTTTCACCCGCATATACCCTGCAACCGGCCCTTGACCCTATCGAAGGTTTGAGCCAGGCTGCCGGTCCCAATCCAGGGAGCCAGCCACGCAAGTCACGTCGTGCATGGACAAGCGCCCGTAAGTAGCGTACATAGTAGAAAATGAATAACTCCCTCAATGTTGAGGGTAAAAATACAAATAAATGAGAGAAAAATCGAGAATTTAAAAGCGCACAAAATGATACTAAAATCGATATATTATTACAATATATTGAGGTTGGTCTCTCAGGGGTGAGATGCAAGTTAGCACCCAACAGTGCGAGGGTCTTAGTGTACTTGGGTGGATTGGGCTAGGGAGTTTTACCATCCTTGCTCTTAGACATGTCTTTGTTGCTGCTGTTATCATTGCTGTTACCTTGCTGTGGTTGTCTGAGGTGGATCTGTTGCCAGGCTTGTCCGATTTGATATCTTTCTTTGGCTCATTACTGCCCTCCACAGCTTGCTCAGCCTTTTGTTCCCAATATCTCATGTCTATTCTTTGAACGAGGTTTCAAAGGTCATCGAGTGTATGGGGTTTGTCAAAGTGGATGAGGCTATCTTTGATGCATTTTGGGAGTGCTGTATACCACCTTGCAGAGGAGAGCATTATTGTTGTAGTCGACAAGAGGCATGAGCCTGTAAAATTCTATAAAAAACCTAGTAGCCTTGTGATTGTCCTGCATGGTAGCTTTTCGAGAGCCATTTTGGCATCGGTGTTTTGGAACCTGGAGAAGACCTTGGTATTAAAGATATAACACTTCAGTCAAGCACTGTGTGTAGTGAAGCAAGACAAAGAAGAGTTTCAAACCCTGCTACAGCACAACTCCAGAAATAATTCAATATTTGTACCTTGGTCACAAACTGTGTAATAACTCTAGCAGGCTAATACGACTGTCTAGATATGTCTCAGCTATGCAGAGGAGGTCATTTCTTCTTGTCCAGGCCTTCTCCATGTTTCATGACCTCCTTCCTTCTTCCTGCTGTCATTAATTTGACATTATTCTGATATGCTAGGGTAGGAAGTTGCAGTGATCCAGAAGTGAGGGGTTCTAGGCTATGCCATGGTAATGGTACGTCTAGGTATTCCTCTTGAGACATTGTATGCAAATTAACCGGTGATGTGGTTGCTTTCACAGGTGTTGTTCTTCCACTAGGTATAGAGTGGAAGATGGGGGTTTCCTGCATAGTAGAAGATATGCTAGAGGGGAACTTGAGTCCTTCATGAGGCTTGGAGACTTCAAGTCATGGATTGGGTCGGTTTGGAGAAGGGTGCAGGTTCAGGTAGTGAAGAGGTGTAGGTGGTGTAGTATTATGTATGGGCCTTTGAATATAACCTTCCTCAGTCAAATCCTTGAGTGATTTGTCAAGTGAAAGGGAAGCGAGTCCAAGAACTGAACTAGTTATAGGTTTCGTGATGAAGACTAATCAAGAGTAATTGATCAAGTGATAAAACTTGTCAATTCCCAGAGCATCCACCACTGTTTGGAACCATAAGCTGGTAACCTGAGGGCTGTGACAAAACTTTGGTGTGAAGAAAGTCTAATCAAGTTCTCTGACAAGATGACAGCAAGCTAATGCCTGTCCAGGTTGATGTCCAAAAAGAATTGTTTAGAGGGGGCCTTGGCAGGTGACTTGTCAATTACATGTAGGAATAATAGTTTATGTTCATGAACTATCATTCTACCCTTGCCTAGGATTATTTCCACAGATGTTCTATAAAATCTAGTTTAGTTCTTTTATGATGTTTTTATGTACCTTTTATATTTTGGCCAAGAAACCTTCCACCATGTAGACGGGTTGAGATTTATTCTATGAACAAACCTCTGTTGATAAGTCTTAGTGGTTGGTGACCTACTTAAGAGAGTGCTGGCAGCACTAGATAATCTGGTAGATTATGAGTAAAGATAAGATTGATTACTTTTATGCTATAGAACTAGTCTCCATATATACTAATTCTAAGCTGATTATGTAACTCTCTAATAAAGCAAGACCTTCTAGAAATTAGTGAGAAGCTTACAGAAAGGGATGGAAGGTCCTGGAATCCCCCGGAAGTCACAGTGTCACCCTTGTAGTCACTAATGATAAAAGAAAAGAAAATTTCCCATGGCTTGAAGTTTTGTGACTGGTCAGGTCACAAAATATTATTAGTGTATGAGCCATGCTTCTGGGCTGACCTTTATGTAATGGCTATTATATAAGCCCAGGAATTTGTTGTACAAGTTGTTTTGAGAACTTGACCTAGGAATTTGGTGCCATTTTCCATGTATTAAGTAATAGACACCCAGTTATGGTTCCTTGTGGGTCCAAATAGAAATAGACGAAAAGGATATGTTTTTGAGGGTTTTCCTTGGACTTGAGGGTTTGTTATTTAAGAGTTAATTACTATGAGTAATTCACTCTTAAATAGCCTACCAAAATTTTATTATATTTTTGGTAGTCATTTTAGGACTGATTTTACAGGTGACTTTCTTTAGAGGAGAGGTTTGGATCTTGTATGCTGATCCAGTTCAGAAGTCTTGTAGAAATATATTGGAGAATTCCCGGTTCCCCAACAGGGACTTAGGGTAGGTCGGTATTAGGTAGACATGACTAGTCATTTGAGTGTTCGAAGTCGAAGGGACTTGGCTTCAACTTATGTGTTGCACCCTCCTTGATCGTCTGTCCCTAATTTCGGAAAGTCAGAAAATTTACCGGAACTGAATTAGAACTTAGGATGCAGACTAAGTCAATATTCATACTGGTAAATAGTCCAGTTGAGTGGGAGGTTATATACATGTAACTACTCTTTGTACTATCTATTGTCGACTAAAGACAAAGGGAAGGAAGGAATACAAGGGGCCTATAGAAAAGTGAAGATAAGGGGTTGAGGTATGCAGTGATCCTGTGTGTCACTTATCGGAGGGGGCAGAAGCTTGGTCCTGGAATTGTAGGGAGTTGGGATTACAAGATTTCAAATTGTTGCAATGGTGCCAGAAAAGTAGTTACTCCAGTCTTTACAGTCAGAAGAATCCTGGAAAGGGTGTGGGCAGTTGTGAGGACTAAAATTGGTTTGTTAGGGGCACAGGCCATAACACTCATAATCATACCCATTCCCGACATCCCTTTCAGTCTATCTACCACCCTCTCTTTTCCTCCATTATCACAACTGAATCTGCCAAGCATCTTGGCCTGTTTTACTTGCTTCCTTCTCCTCTTATGCTTTTTTTTTTCCTTACTTTTTCATTCGAAGAAAATATAAAACAAGATATATATTTTGGAGACTATTTTAAAGTCTCACTTCCCTGACCCCCCTCCATATCCTCATCTTCCTTTTCTTTTCCCTTCCCTGTCTCTTCCCCCTTATCCTCCTCATTTTTATCACCCTCCTGCAAGGGATCTCTTAAAAAAGAATAAGGGTAGATAACAAAGTACAAAAACATTAGAAAAGACTAAAGTACAAAAAAGAAGAGCCTCTTAGTGTACTATTAATGTTTTCTTAATTAGCAATTGTTTTGCTAATTAACTAGCCTGGATATGTTCAAATATTTTCTATAAGGCCTTTCTCCTTCCTTCTAGTGGTTCACAATAATCATTAATGCCTCCATTATCC
>QLPI01003173.1:0-23846 GCA_003314275.1 Chroogomphus rutilus | reverse complement strand
TTAGGTATATTTTCGAATATACATCTGAGTTATTGACTATACTGAGGAGATAAATAAATTAGAATTCTTCTATCCTACTGTATTTGCTCATAATCCCATCAAAAGGAACTCAGGGAGAAGAGAAAATCCTCCTTATATATGCATCAGATGGGTGCTCGAAAAAAAAAACAAAAAAAACACCTATTACATCCCAATATGCCTAAAAATAGTCCCACACTCTTCTCCACTCAATTCACGGCAAGATTAAGCTTAGGACCTCGAGGGCTTGGTCCTAGTGGAGGGATACTGTTATGGCCCATGCCACCAAATAAACCCACATTAAACCCCACAACCACCCGCACCATCTCCGGGTCCTTTCCAATCGCTCAAAGCCTGATTAACCGCTTTCCGAATTCCGATGCATCATTCCGAGGTTCCGTGTTTCTGTCAAGCTTCGGGTACTGACGGACTTCAGTACTGCCGAGGGTTGTTGTCGAAAGGTTGGGCGGACTATGGCCAAGTCTTGCAGGCCAAGAGTAGTGGTGTTGGCTTCAACGTACTTGTGCGTTGCACCCTACTTGCCGTGCATGCCACTGATTTGCAACAGACAGGAACTCGGGAGGATGCTGGTGATGCCGGCCCGAGTTGAGGACTTTAACAGAGGGGAAGAAGGTAGAAGGGCCTAAGCCTAGTCGATACCCAGAATGAGGAAATATGTACATGCATGTCCCACTTATATAGGTTTAAGAAGCGACATGTGGAATAAGGAATGTGGAACAACAAGGTATGCTGAGCATACGGTTATTGTCCACAATGAGTAAAATTAGAACAAGGAATGTAAACCGGGATAAAACAATAAACAATAGGATAATAGGGAATGGGTCAAGGACAGGACAATAGAGAGTGCATGACTATAAAACAAGGGTTGTGCATGAAGATAGAACAAGGAAAGGAAGTCCCGAGGTGAAGCAGATCAAGGAACGGGCAAATGGTGTGGTGGATGTGCCAAGCCTAGAATGGTGTACCAAGTGACGTGCATGCAGTGTGGACACTTGTACGTGGACGTAGAATGGCTACTCGATCGGCACTGCTAAATAACTGCAACCTCGGTATGTGTACTTGACAGTTTCCAAACCTCCAAAGATTCCAAAGTCAAGGTTCCGCTCCTTTGATAGACGATGCGCAGGATCATCGTGTACCTCACTCCCTTGTTCTTTGTTTTATATTTGCCCCTTGTACTCTCTTCCCCCCTTGTCTTTGCTCACCAAAAGATAGTACAAAACTAGATACATGTATATAAGTCACAAGTTGATATTGACTTAATTCTGCATTGTAGTTTCCAATTAAGTTCCAGTAAACTTTCCAACTTTCCAAAATTAGCGACAGATGATCAAGGAGGGTGCAACACATAAGTTGAAGCCAAGTCCCCGTTAGGGAATAGCACGGGTTAGGGTAACCCGCACGGGTCACCAGGTCGGGTGCCCTTGGGTTTGGGTGCGGGTCAAGCCGAGAGCACCCGTGACCCGGCCCAACCCGCCGCCTCAACCTTGTACGCGCATACGACACGCACGCGCACACGTACGACACGACCGCGCCGTACGCGCACACGTATGACACAAATGCGCCGTACGCCCATGCGCCGACACCAACGCGCTGCACGCGCACGCGCCGACACGAACATGCCGACACCAATGCGCCATATGCGCACGCGCTGACACGAACGCACCGACACCAATGTGCCATACGCTGACGCGTATGACATGCACGCGTGCGGCGCGTTCATGTCGTATGTCGCGTGCACGTACGGCGCGTTCGTGTCATACGTCGCGCGCGTGTACGGTGCGTTCATGTCGTACATCGCACGCACGTACGGCGCGTTCGTGTCGTACATCGCGTGCGCGTTCGGCGCGTTCGTATCGTATGTCGCATGCGCGTACGGCACGTTTGTACGCCGCATTTGTGTCGTACGTCGCGTGCGGGTGCGGCGCGCACCCGACACCCGTCGACCCATGGGAAAAAACCCATGGGTTGACGGGTTCGGGTTTCCCATGGGTCGGGTGCGGGTCACCCACATTTGACCCGTGGGTGACCCGTGCCGTTCCCTAGTCCCCGTGACCTCGAACCACTCGTACCTCTCTATACCATGAACAGTCCCAAGACCCCTGGCGCTTCCCGTCTTTCCATCCCCATTCCAATCCCGATCTGAACCCACGACCTTTAGTCCCTCCGTCCCCAGAGTACGAACCCCCCTCCAGAAACCCTTTTGGAAGCCTCTAGCTAAGCGCTGACATGCAGATTTAACAGATGTACCAGATGTACTGAGCCGAGACTGCATGATAGTGAGGATAGTATGGGTAAAGGTCGGTCATCGGTCGGTATTACTGAGGGAACTGGAGCTTGGTATTGTGGTCTTGACATGATGCCATCAAGCAACTCATTACTCAGGACAGGGTAGAATCCCTCCCCATATTCCTGCCATTGCAAATGATGATGATGCTCCTCCACCTGATCCACCACCAAGTCCTTGTCCCCCAGATTCTCCTGCCCCTCTACCATCCCCTTCACCACCTGCCCTAAGATGGTCAGAATGGATTCATATCCCTCCTCAACCTTGGTGGCTAGTCCCAAATGCTGCCCAGTATCATAATCCACCTCCTGTTCCTCATCAGAGGGATCCAATCAGGGGGTGGTTGCTGAGAATGAGGGGGTGGAACAGGCTGACTCTGCCATGACATGTCCTCAGCACCCACTTTATAAACTTGTCTGCCTCAGTGTCAAGCTTTGGGAATGCCAAGGGGTCAGGTGGGTAATGGCCAAGTCCTGCAGGCCAGAAGTAGTGGCTTTGGCTTTAACATACTCATGCATTGTGCCCTACTTGCCATGCATGCCACCAATTTAGGACAGAGAAAGTACTTGGGGGGTGCCAAAAGTGCCAGCCTGAATAGAGGACTTTACAGAGGAAAGAGGAGACAAGGGGCCAACGCCTAGTCAATCCCCAGAATGAGGAAGTATGTACATGCGTGTCTTACTTATATAGGTTTTAAGAAGTGACATGTGGAGAATGTGGGACAATAAGGTATGCAGAGCATGTGGGGGTATTGTCCACAACAAGTAAAATTAGAATAGAGGAATGTAAATGGGGATAGGACAATGAAAATAGAATAATAGGAATGTGGCCAAGGATGGGCCAATAGGGAGTGCCCAAATATAACACAATAGGGTTGTGGCCGAGAATAAAACAAGGACAGGCTGTCCCAAGGTGGGGTGGGTCGAGGAATAAGGAGCAGTCGAGGTGGGATTAATGGATGGTAAATGAGGAAGAGTGAACATAGGATGGGAATGAGGAGTATAGATGGTGGATGTGCTGTGCCAAGACTGGCATATCAAGTGACTTACAGGTGGCTTGGACACTTGTATGTGGATGTATTCTGACTGTGTTATGGCCCATGGTGCCAAATAGACCCACATTAAACCCCACAACCACCTGCACCATTTCTGGGACCTTTCCAATTGCTCAAAGTCTGAATAACCAATTTCCGATATTCCGATGCATCATTCTAAGGTTCTGTGTTTCCGAACCTCTGAAGATTCTGTAGTCAAGGTTCCACTCCTTTGATAGATGATGCACAGGATCATCACATACCTCACTCCTTTGTTCTTCGTTTTATATTGCCCCTTGTACTCTCCCCCCCCCTTGTCTTTACTCGGCAAAAGATAGTACAAGACTAGATACATATATATAAGTCACCAGTCAACTGGACTATTTGCCAGTACAAATATCGACTTAATTCTGCATTGTAGTTTCCGATTAAGTTCCGGTAAAATTTCCGACCTTCCAAAATTAGGGACAGACAATCGAGGAGGGCACAACACATAAGTTGAAGCCAAGTCCTTGCAACCTCGAACCACTCATACCACCCTATACCGTGAACAGTTCCAAGACCCCCAGCACTTCCTGTCCCCCGTCCCATCCTGATTCTGATCCCAAACCCATGACCTCTAGTCCCTCTGTCTCCGGAGTACAAGCCCCCCTTCAGAAACCATTTGGAACCCTCCGGAAACCCTTCCAGAAGCCTCTAGCTAAGCACCGACATGCAGATTTAACAGACTGCCTGGTTGGCACTGCTGATTTACTGGACACTCGGTACATGTACTTGACACTCAGTAATGTTCCAGATCTCCCAGAAACACTCACCTATAAAGAAGCCATGTCTCAAATTGATTCACCATGGTGGGAGGAAGCTTGTGGAGATGAATATCAGTTGCTGATGGACAACAATGTGTGGAGTGTGATGGACCTCCCTCCTAGGAAGAAGGCCATTGGCTCCAAATGGGTCTTCAAGCTGAAAAAGCTTCTTAATGGTGCCATTGACCACTTTAAGTCCAGAGTAGTAGCAAAGGGTTATTCCCAAAAGGCTGCCATTGAGTTCACAGAAACATTTGCCCCTGTTGTGAGATTTAACACCCTCAGAGTACTCCTGGCCATCACTGCATTGGAAGGTCTGGAATTAGACCAAGTTGACTTCAAATCTGCCTACCTGAATGGCAGGATTGAAGAAGAGGTCTACACGGAACTTCCAGATGGATACAAGCAGGGAGATAAGGTTGGGAAACTGCACAAAGCTATCTATAGGACCAGGCAAGGAGGAAACAGATGGCATGCCAAGTTGGACCAGGCATTTCACCCTATATAATTCAGCAGATCCAAGGTTAATTCCTGTCTCTACATGTACCAGCAAGGCACTATCAAAGTCTACATCCCAGTCTATGTTGATGACCAGCTCATGGCCTGTAATAGTTGAACACATCTTGACAAAATCAAGGCTGAACTGGCAAAACACTCTAAGATACAAGACATGGGACCTGCATGGTACATTGTTAGACTTGAAATCCACAGAGACAGAGCCAAATGAACACTTCACATGACCCAGCACAAGTATATCTTGGATGTTCTCAAGCAATTCAATATGGAGAATTGCAAACCAGTTGCCACACCTCTTGATCCAGGCTGTTGTCTCTCCAAAGACCTCTGCCTACAGTCTGAAGATGAGAGAGTGGCAATGAAGGACATCCCATATCTGGCTGCACAGTTAGATGCCTGCATTACCTTGCTGTTGGGACCAGACCAGATCTTGCACATACTGTGGGTGAACTTGGCCAGTTTAACTCAAAACCTGGTCTAGGCCATTGGAAGGCTGTCCAACATGTGCTCAAATACCTCAAAGGTACTGCAGATCTTGGATTGACCTATGGTCCTCCTAGCCCTAGTCCCCAACCAATGCTCCAGGCCTATTGTGATGCAAATTATGCTGGGGATGAGGACTAGGTGGTCAATGACTGGTTATGCCTTCTTCATTGGTGGAGCTGCAGTGAGCTGGAGTAGCAAGCAACAACCAACTGTGGCCACATCCTCCTCTGATGCTGAATACATGGAAGCCAATTTTTCAGGACGGCAGACCACGTGGTTGAAACAGCTACTCACTGAACTTGGCTATAATATCCCACAACATACCATTTACTGCAAACAGCCAGCCTGTGATTGCTGTGTCCAAGAATCCTGATCATCACTCTTGAATGAAACACATTGATGTGATGTACCATTGGCTCAGGGAGAAAGCTGAGAAGAAATTTCTCAAGCTCTAATTTGTGCCTACAGATGAGATAGTTGCAAATGTGCTCACAAAGGGACTTGTTAAGATGAAACATGAGGAGTGTAGGACAGGCCTGGGAGTTTTCAGAAATGAACGGAGACTTCATTGAGGGGGTGTGTTGAGATGTACGATGTACTGAAGTCCCCTTTTATGTTTCCATTTGATATGAATAGTATTTGGCCAGATATAACTTGTTTTATGTATTACATCTTCAATGTTTTGATCTGAGTTTGAATTTAGCTTATATAATAACACAATGTTCACTTTTGTGCTCCAACATACAAGTCTTATGGACAATCACCAGGCTTCCTCTGCCATGTATCTGTATACCACCTACTACTGGATCCAGCATCTTTACTCCTCAGTCCTCTATGCCATCCCCTATGCCCCCCCCCCTCCTGCAATGCCACCATCTCCAGTGCAACCAGGAAGGGCCCCCTCCAAACATCCCAGTGATGTGCACATTCTTGCCAAGGCCATCACCATGCTAGTAAGCAACCTAGCCCCCCTAGGAAGTCAACCTCTCACACCAAGCTCTGGGACCCGGACCCCTTTGATGGGTCTAACTCAAGGAAATTACAAACATTCCTCATACAGTGCAGCCTAAATTTCTGTGATTTCCCTGACACTACTCCCAATGGAACCAAGGTAACCTATATGCTGTCATATCTGACCAGAACCACCCTGGACTGGTTCAAACCAGCCCTAATTACTCACAACAAGCCATCTTGGCCCCATGATTATAACAAATTTGTTTCTGAACTCAAGACCAACTTTGGTCCCCATGACCCAGAAGGTGAGGCCAAAACAGACATTGAAAACCTCTGCATGTTGTCAAGCTTTGGATATCCTAAAGATGCTGGCAGGGAGCAGCCAAGTCCTGCAGGCCAAAAGTAGTGGCTTTGGCTTCAACATACTCATGCATTGTGCCCTACTTTCTGTGTGTGCCACCAATTTGGAATAGAAGGGATACTCAGGAGAGTGCCAAAGATGTTGGCCCAAGTAGAGGACTTAACAGAGGAAGGGAAAGCAAAGGGGCCTAAGCCTAGTTGATACCCAGAATGAGGAAGTATGTAAATCCATGCATTACGTATATAGTTTAAGAGGTGGGACGTAGAATAAGAAATGAAGAACAATAAGGTATGGAGAGCATGTGAGGGTATTGTCCACAATGATCAAAAATCAACAAAGGAATGTAAATGAGAGAAGAACAATGAAAACAAGATAATAGGAATGTAGCCAAGAATAGGACAATAGGGAGTGACCGACTATAAAACAATAGGGTCATGGCTGAGGATAACACAAGGACAGAATGTCCCCAGGTAAGGTGGGTCAAGGAATAAGGAGTGGATGGGGTAGGATTAATGGTTGGTAAATGAGGAAGAGTGGACGAAGGATGGGGACAAGGAATGTAGAGGGTGGATGTGCCAAGCCAAGACTGGTGTACCAAGTGACTTGCATATGGCTTGGTCACTTGTGCATGGACATAGACTGACTGTTTGGTCAGCACTGCTGAATTACCAGAATTTCAGTACATGTACTTGACACATGTGCAACAACCAGTGCATTACAAAATAAGTGGTTGAATTCAACCGACTTATCATCTGCACCCATTGGGATGACACTGCACTCTACTGCCAGTCTTACAAAGGACTGCCCAGAAGGATCAAGGATGAATATTGAGGGTAGGTAAACTGAACTCTTTACTCCAACTCCCCCTCCTATCCCAGTCCATTGATGCTCAGCACTGGGAATGACAATAAGAAACCACTAAGGAACCCACCAAAGCTCCCATTAACCCAAACCCATCTAGTGGCAGCAAGACAACCACAAGGCCAATGTCCAAACTTAGGAAGGATGGAAGACTTACACCGCAAGAGTGGCAACACCTTTTCAACCAGCACCTATGTCTCTTTTGCAGCAGGACAGGCCACATGGCAAAGGAATGCCCAAAACCCTCTTTCACAGCTACCAAGGGGTGCATCGCCTCAACAGCAGAAGAAACTGAGAAAACTTCAGAAGTATCAGACCCTTTGGAGACAAAAAAACTAATATGCAGCCCTCTGACTCTGACACCAACCAAAGGCCACATGGAACCCAATTAGGGAAATGCACGGATCAGGCCAACCCGCACAGGTCACCGGGTTGGGTGTCCTTGGGTGTGGGTGCGGGTCAAGCCGCAAGCACCCGTGATCCGGGCCCAACCCGGGGCGTCAACCCCGACACAAACGTGACGTACGCGACGTATGTGACGCATGCACATGCACCATGATGAACGCAACGTATGCAATGCCCGTATGTGCACGCGCCACGATGAACGCGACATACACAATGCCCGTATGCACACGCACCGCTACATACGTGACGTACGCGACATATGCACATGTGCCATGACAAACACGACGTACGCGCCGGCATGTATGCGACATATTGCGTGCGGGTGCAGCATGCACCTGAGACCCATCGACCTGTGGGAAAAAACCCATGGGTTGACAGGTTCGGGTTTCCCATAGGTCAGGTGCGGGTCATCCACATTTGACCCGTGGGTGACCCATGCCATTCCCTAAACCCAATGGTGCTCCAATGGAACTAAGACTCAATGTGTATGCTCTCTCAAGTCTGAACTTGCTAACCATCCACCTAACCTCTGATTCCTTGCCACGCCACTGCTTGAATACCCTCGTCAACTTGGGATCAATGCACTGTTTCACTGACTTGGGGCTAGTATCCAAGCATATGATGGCAGGGAAGGTCTAATAAGACTGATAACTTACACACACAGCAACAAGTGCCTTTGGGGCTTGTCAATATGGATGCGAAAGACAAGTATATAAGAAAGTAACGGGCTTGTCAATATCGAGCCTTGTAGCACTCAATGGAACCATCAGGATGATGTTTGACCTTGAACACCCAACGAGAGCCAACAGCTTTACGACCAGCAGGGAGCTTGACCAGTTCCCAAGTCCCATTTGTCACCAATGCCTGAATCTCCTCCATAGCAGCATCAAGGTAAAGCTGACCATTAGGACGCTTCAGTGCCTCTGCAAGTGTCCTGGGCTCCATCCCACTGACTTTGAAGACATACTCCATGGCAGCAGCAGGAGATAGCAACTCATCTGGATGATATGACACAGAAATGAGACCAGCTGCCTCTTCAACAGGCTCATCCTTGTCCTCATCATTAGACTCAGGAGAGACATTGCGATGAATTTTGTCATGATCAATCTTCCACCACTCTCTGGGAGGGTGACAGATACGAGTGCTGCGACGCAAAGAAGGGGGATCAGGGACTGGTGCAGGAGGAGGAGGCAATGGGTCTTGTGTAGGGATTGGTGCAGGAGGTGGTGGTTGGTTGTAAGTTGTAACCACTTCTGGCATATCTTCTGAGACGTCAATAAACTGTGCAGGAGTTGGAGTAGGATGCAAACGAGGTGAAGGGGATGATCCAGGGAAGATGTGCTCATCAAATTCAGCATCATTGCTGATTAGAGTCTTGTGCGTATCAGGATTCTAGAACTTCCAACCTTGGACACCAGGAGGATAACCAATGAAGACACATTTCTGAGTGTGTGACTCAAGTCCCTTGCGCTGGTCCTTCTGAACATGGACATAGGCAGTGCAGCCCCAAACACGAAGGTGTTGAACAGATGGTTTCTTGCCATACCATGCCTGGAATGGAGTGATGCCATGAAGAGAATGAGTGGGACTGCGGTTCCAGATATGGACATAGGCAGCCAATGCTTCTCCCCAGAATGATGCAGGTAGTTTAGATTCAGCAAGCATGGTGGTAATGGCCTCAGCAGCTGTACAATTGGCGTGCTCTGCAACTCCATTCTGCTGTAGACTGGCACAAACAGTGTGTTGGCATTCAATTCCATGTAGATCTGTAAAAGCCTGAAACTCCTTGGACATGTATTCCCCACCCTTGTCATCATGCAAACACTTGATCTTCAGACCAAGCTTTGTCTCTGCCCAAGCCTTGTACTGCTTAAATGCTGCAAACACCTCATCCTTAGTGTGAAGTGGGTGGAAAGAGCGAAAGCGAGTCTTGTCATCAATGAACAGAACCTAATATCTGTACCCAGAATGGGTGCGCACAGGGAGAGGTCCATGGAGATCAGTGTGGACAAGGTCGAGTGGCTTAGATGCATGAGTGGATGAAGAAGGAAAGGGATTCCGATGTTGCTTCCCGGCAAGACATGGTTCACAAACAGGATCAGGGTTTTGCTTTGACTTGAGCACCAAACCATCCACCAGATCACCCTTGACAAGGCATTTGACACTCTCTAGGTTCATATGGGCAAGACGACGATGCCAGAGAGAGAGATCCATGACACAAGTGCTGGAAAAGTTCACAGACTCGGACACAGGAATGGTAGAACCATCAAGGAGAGCAGTGTTGTGAGAGTTTACAGAGGCAGTGAAGAGAAGGTTGCCGCTCTGAGAGAATGTAATGCAATCATGGACAATGGTAACAGTGAACTGCTTTTGATGAGTGAGGTATAAGACAGAGAGCAGATTGTTGCACAATGCAGGAACATGGAGCACTCGAGTAAACTCTAAAGTATGCTTCTGAACACCATCTACCACCGGTGCAAATTGGAGAGTGCCAACTCCAGTAGAATAGACGACTTGGTGGTCTGCAAGTTGAATGGGAATGACAAGTGGACGAAAATTACGTATCCAGTGTCGATGAGGGGTCATATGAGATGTAGCACCGGTATCTGCAATCCAATCAAACTCAGCATTGAGCTGAAGCGGTGTGGAAGAGAGTGCAAAGGCAGAAAATGATGCAGCACTTGGATTTCCATCAAATTCAACATCAGGGGTCAAAAATGGAGCAGATAAGGTAGTACTGGTGTGCACAATGATGTTTGATGGTGCAGACTGCTTCTGAGAGCAATTTTGGTGCTGAAAATTTGAGTTTGCCAGTAGAAAATGATGACAGATATCCTGGGAATGTCCCTGGTGGGTGCAGAGTGCACAAAACTTCATTTGGGGTGTAATAGAAGTAGTAGATGAAGCAGGGAGCTGTATAGGTAAAGGAGCAATGGTAAAAGGCTCCTGGAGATGTACAAACTTGAGTTTTGACCACATCCTCACTGGATCCTCAGCAATACCCTCAAAATGAACCCTCTGCTCAAGCTGAACACCTAAGAAGATGTCTCCAGCTGCTATAGATGCATCCTCATCTCAAATGGCTGCCTTTACAGCATCAACAGGCCTGACCCTCCTCCCAATGACAATCTGCCACAATCTCTTGCTCTGCAACACAGCCCTCATCTCTCCTCTCCACTGGGGGTAGTTGGTGTTGTTGAGGGGTGTGAGATGAAAGGCAGAAGAGTCAGGATGACTGTTTGACATGGTAATGGTGTTGTGGAGTGTGGATGACTGATTGATATGATATGGAGTCAGATGTCAATGGATAAGGCTGAAAATTTGACTGAAGGTGGATGCAACCTGTATAAAGGTGTGTGCAAAGTATGGGGAAGATTGGAGGAGTGTGTGTTGTAGTGTGAGCCGGTTAAAACCCGGGGCCCATAACCTGATGGCAGGGAAGGTCTAATAAGACTGATAACTGACACACACAGAAACAAGTGCCTTTGGGGCTTGTCAATATGGATGCTAAAGACAAGTATATAACAAAGTAACTACTAACCTTTGGGGCTTGTCAATATGGATGCTAAAGACAACCCCAAAGGTGCACAATGGTGTGTCGTTATGGGCGCTTATTTTAAGCGCCAGAGAACGCACATGCAAAAGAGAAAAGCGCAAAAGAGAACCAAAGATACAAGTGCAAAACACAAATGCAGGGGAATAAAATCATGACCCAACAGCATAACCTCTGACACTACAACATTACACCAATTCCACTAAAGCTTTTTAACACCTCCTCCAATTCCACAATATATAAGGCCGTCAAACTTCCAACCTGTTTCCCCCAAGGGGAGCAACACTCTGTAACATTTTTTGTAACTTTGCTAGATTCTAGTTTCTTGGCAATTCTAAGTCACAACTGGCTCACCCAATACAATCCATCAATTGACTGGGCATTGAGTAGTATTTCATTCAGACCTCTGTCCCCAACTGACTCTTTGGTACCACCTGAGCCCACAGTTTCCACTCAGTGCTCATCTGACCCTCCTAAACAACCACGTATTGCACTTAAGGTTGCATTAATCAACACAGCAGCATTTTCCCACATCTTGAAGATGGATGCCACTCAGACTATTCAAATCCTCCTTTCTGACTTGGATAAGAACAAGGATGGCCCCATGGACCTAACTAATGTCCCAGGTGAATACCACGAATTCAAGGATGTTTTCAGCAAAAAGCATGCTGACACCCTGGCCCTGCACTGATGCTATGACCTAAGGATAGAACTCAATGAAGGGACCTCACTCCCCATCAGCCCAATCTACTCTCTCTCCAAAAGTGGATTAAAATCACTATGTGAGTTCATAGATGAGCACATATCTATAGGTTTCATCCATCCCTCCTGATCACCTAGTGGTGAACCCATCCTTTTCACCTGAAAGAAAGACATATCTCTCCGACTATGTGTAGATTTCAGAGGACTCAACAAAATTATGAAGAGGGACTGGTACCTACTGCCCTACATATCTGACCTACTTGACAGTCTCCACATAGCTAGGATCTTCACAAAAATAGACCTGTGACATGCCTACCACCTCGTGTGCATCTGAGAAGGTGACAAATGGAAAACTGCTTTCTGCACCAAATATGGATCCTTCAAATGATATGTCATTCCCTTTGGACTAAGTAACTTCCCAGCTGCCTTGCAGCACCTTATGAATGACATCTTTTCTACGCTCCCAGTACTGGTTTACCTAGACAATATTCTGATATACTCTAACAACCTGGAACAACACAAGAAACATGTCCATGAAGTCCTGTGATGACTCTGAACAAACCACCTATACACCCATGCAGACAAGAGACAAGTGCCACTTCCACATCAATACGGTAGAATCTTTAGGATACATCCTGTCCCCAGATGGCCTCCCCATGACTGATGTCAAGGTCAAGGTCATCCAAGATTGGCATGAACTGTGCAAGGTTAAGGACATCCAGTCCTTCCTCAGATCTGCAAACTTCTATAGGTGTTTTATTGTTAACTACTCTGACATTACAGTTCTGCTAACCCATTTGATACAGAAAGACACTCGGTGGAACTTTACTGAAAATTGTAAGACATTTTTTGAAACCCTCAAAAAGGAGTTTACCACTGCACCAGTACTGAGCCAATGGGTCCCCAGCTCCTAACTCATCGTTGAAACAGACACTTCCAACTATACTCTCGCAGCCATCCTGTTCCCAATCTCTCCCACAGACAATGACATACACCCGATCACTTTCCACTCCCAAACATTCACCTTTCCAGAGTAAAACTATGAGGTGCACAACAAAGAGATACTCATGATCTTTGAAGCATTCAAAACTTGGTGGCACAACCTGGAAGGCTCCCCCAACCCCATAGACATAGTCATAGACCATAAGAACCTGGAGTCCTTCTCAATAACCAAACTCCTCACCTGCTAAAAGGTCCGATGGTCTACCTTTCACAATTCAACATGATCATCTGCTTCCACCCTGGATGCCTTGGTGCCAAACCAGATGTACTAACTAGACAATGGGACATCTACCCTAAAGAGGGGGGAAGCAACTATGCCACAGTCAATCCCCACAACCTCCAACCTGTGTTCACTATAGAACAACTAGTTTCATCCCTATAGGCCGCATTACTATGCTTTCCTGTACTCCAAGCAGCCACAATAATAGACATAGAGCAACTCTACAACAATATCTATGCAGCAGTCTGGGACAACCCAACCACATTAGAAAAACTTGACAACCCTAATGGAAGATAGTCAACCACTCCAGATGGTCTCCTCTTACTTGACAAATACATCTACATCCCTGATAATGAGAGCCTTCACTTATGGATCTTATAGGACAAATACAACCACCTAATTTCCAGACACTTCAGACAAAACTGGATGCTAAAACTCATTACAAGAGAATATGTCTGGCCCAAGCTCTGAAATTCAATTAAGTCCTACATTAAATCCTGTACTACTGGCATGTGCTGCAAATGACAAAGGCACTGTCCATATGGCCTCCTGAGACAACTACCACTTCCTGTACACCCATGGAATTCTATCTCAATGGACTTTATTGAAAAACTACCCCCATCAGCTGGTTTTGACTCCATCCTCATCATCGTGGAGTGCCTCACCAATCAGTCCATTTGTATCCTCACCCATGACACCATCACTGCTCCTATCCTAGCCAAGCTATTCCTACTCCATGTATTCTCCAAACATGGGGTCTCATCACATGTCACCTTAGACCACAGAATGGAATTTGTATCCTCCTTCTTTAGGTCCCTAGCAAAGGCTCTAGATATGAACCTACACTTCACCTCCAGATACCATCCAGAAGGTGATGGGCAAACCAAGTGAATGAAACAAACATTGGAATAATACCTCTGGATCTACTGAAATTACCAGCAGGACAACTGGGCAGACCTCCTTCCAATCATGGAATTTGCCTACAATAATGCACCAAACACCACAACAGGGATCTCTCCCTTCTTTGCCAACAAAGGATACCATCCAGACATCACCCTTCATCTTGAATGAGACCTGACCTCTGAAAGAGCACACAACTTCGCTGTAGACCTGGACAAACTGCACCAAGAACTCTACAAGAACATAGGTACAGCCCAGTAATGCTATGCCACCTCTGTAGACTGACACTGTACCCAAGCACCAGGAATCAAAATCGGAGACAAAATTTTCCTCAATCAGATAATATCAGGACAACAAGACCATCTAAGAAACTATCCGAGAAATACCTGGGATCATACAAAGTCATGACCACACAGTACCACTGCAACTGCTGGTAGAGATCAATGGAGAGCCTAAATATGAAATAGCAGAAATTCTGGACTCAAAGCTTGACAGACATTGCAGATGTCAACTCCTGTACCTAGTCAAGTGGGCTGGGTACAAAGGAACAGAGGAGGAGACCTCCTGGCTTCCCGTAATAGAGTTAACCCATGCAATGGAAGTAGTATCCAATTTCCACCACACATATCCACTCAAGCTGGGCCTGGGCCTGTAAGTCTGGGCAACCAGACTTGTTCTTAAGTTATCAACAATATTTAAACCACCTTAATATTTCTTCAGCTGGGCTCATACATAGGGGCAGGTTCCTCAAACTCTCTAACTACTACATCCCACATATCCTCCACCAGTGAACTACCCCAATACAGCTTGGGGTATCTCCTGACCCTCAACCAAAATTGATAACATTAGGGTAAAAATCTGTGTGACCCACCTCAGAGCCTCTGAGAAATCCACAGATGCTTCAACCAGACAGCCCAGACAACCTTCAATTTGGTTAAGAGCACTACCCCAGGAGGATGTGTCCTGGAAAATCTCCTCCAAAATAGCCAGTAATGCAGAATTCTAGCTAAAAACATCTGAACCTCCTGACTCAGACATCCGGTCACTGGAAGCACCCTCGGACTCAGCCAAGACCACCCATGGACGTGACATTTGGGCAGCAACTCAAGACCTGAGGTCATTAGGAGTAGAAATTCACTCAGTACAAGCATGAGAAAGATGGCCACGGAAGGTGGTTCTAAGAATCTACTACAGAAAGAATTAGGAGGGAAGGACTACTAATGAAGCCTACACAGCCAAATGGACCACTCATTCTAGGAGAATGAGTTAGCATTCTATTCAACTCATCCTCAACTGCCCTTAGACATTGCAGCTCCTCTTCTAAATGCCTCTGAGTGTCCACTATCGTTCCTGACAAAGGAGATGGGTGTATTCCCTAAAGATTTCCAATAGGTTAGGGTCTGTATTCTCCATTAGGGGAGAGGCCTTCCTAGATCAAGAAGCACCCTTGTTATAGCAAATGTATCACCAGTGCTTACTCAATGCCTAATAACACCCAGGAAGTGTCTATATAACTCCCACAGTCATGTCCATCTTAATTACCATCCCAACAAGTGCAGGACCTCGAGGGCTCAGCCCTAATGGGGGAATACTGTTATACTCCATGCCCCAGGCTTATATAGTTAAGAACTAATGCTGTTTCCAGGGATTTTCTGGCCGCAATTATCAAGAGCAATCTCCTGACCACCTTTCTATGATTCGTTTCAACAACCCATAGTTCTGTAATCCTAAAGCCCTGTTACAATATGAAAAGATGACATAGTTGTAATAAATATAATATCTCCTAAGGTCAAAGCAATGGCGAGGTTTGGGGTAGGGTAAGGCTTCAACTTTAATGTTGCACCCACCAGATCACACTAGACCCTAATTTCATAAAGAGCAAGGACATAAATTAAGTCTAAGATGAATGGATGGAAAGCTTAGTCAAAATCTTACTCAATTATCTGACTGAAGACTGAACAACTGAATGCACAAGATCTTTATACTACTTTCAAATCTACGAGGAGTCGACTAGATTCCTATAATAGATAACAAAGTTTGAAGATTGTGAAAAGTAAGAACAGAAATACTATGTCCCAATCTTGATCTCCTCTGTGACATTGAGGGGTGACATGTCACCCCAATTCCCAATAGAGTTACCCTATAAGGAACATAGTAGTAGATCGGATATCAGAGATAGAACAGAATCGCAAATAAGGAAAGTGGATGTTATATCCGTGATATAACTCCGACATCTCGGACATCCGACATAGGGTGCTACGAGAAGGCCCTACTCCAAACCAAGTCCGAATCTACATTCCTACCCCCGAGCCCGACCAGCATTGTTACCCTCGGACCTCGGACATCTTCCTTTTTCGTTGAACAATAGTCTTATTGTAACACCAATGTATATTCTTCTTGTACTCCGTTTTCGTTCGTCTTATTGTTCTCTTGATCATTCCTAATTAGTTACAATAAGGATCGCATGTATAAATACCTCCAGACTTCTGTACTATACCTTAGTTCGAATATTGACTTGTATTCCCACTCACTCTTGAACTCCGAAAACTTATCTTCTCCGAACCTCCGAAATAAAGGACTGACGATCGAGGAGGGCGCAACATTAAAGTTGAAGCCAAGTCCTTACGACTCTGAACGCACGACTCGGACCGACTTACGTCAGCTCGGACCTGACGCGAACTCGGACGCTAACAGTGGAGTGGAATGTAATGAAGAAAGTATTGAATGTAAATGAAGTGAAAATGGATTTGCGAGCATATGGGGATTGATGTAAATGAGTGGAGCAAATTGACAGGTGCATGTGATGCCAAGACAGATACACGAGGTACATATAGTTTGAGGGCTGAGTGTTGGCAGGGAAGGTCTAGAGACTCTTAACTATCACACACAGAGAGCAACAATGGCCTTTGGGGCTTTTCAATATGGATGCTAAAGACAAGTATATAACAAAGTAACTACTAACCTTTGGGGCTTGTCAATATGGATGCTAAAGACAAGACCCAAAGGTGTGCAAAAGTGCGTCGTTATGGGCGCTTATTTTAAGCGCCAGAGAATGCAAATGCAAAAGTGAAAAGTGCAAAAGAGAAACACAAGTGTAAGAATTGTTAGAACCAGGGACTATTGAGTCACTTTATACATATATTCAACATTCACACTGCAATATCTCCCCCAGCTATTCCCAGATCAGGACGCAACTTCATACCGAAGTTATATACATCATGAGGAACCTACGATAATATTTCCATGATTTTAGGAGCGGGTTTTACCCCACACTCTCTACCCGGCCCCAGACCTACCCCAAGGGCCAGCTCACCTCATCTGGACACATTGGGAAGGGGATACACTGGCATGTGGATTTCTATTCAGTATATTCTCTATTATATTCTATTTATATCACTTCCCCTGTGAAGTTTTCCTCTATATCATTCCCACCGCATATATGCAGGTGTAGCATGCGCATGGCCGCATTGGGCCGGCTTCTAACTTCACTCCGTGAAGTTTTCACTTATAATTAGATCTTCTATTTTATATATAACACGAGTAGTTTGTACTAGTATAACAAGCAATTATAATTCCATCGTTGCTCCCCATCACACTAGCCTTTAGGCTACACTTGAATATCTTTGCCTCGCGCTGAACCGGAAGGTTAAGCGCTGAGCGTACTTTCCTATTTAGGACTAGAGCACCAACTACTCGTCGTACAGCAAGGCCGGGTCACAGTTGGGTTTCCAACACAATATATTATTATACACAACTACATATTCCTCACTAGTATGTGATCTCAGCTTGGTACATTTGGTTCATGTCAGGCTTCGGGTACTGACGGACTTCGGTACTGCCAAGGGGTGTTGGCGAAAGGTAGGGCGGACCATGGCCAAGTCCTACAGGCCAAGAGTAGTGGCATTGGCTTCAACGTGCTCGTGCATTGCACCCTACTTGCCGTGTGTGCCACTGTATTTGCAACAGACAGATACTCGGGGGGATGCTGAGGATGCTGGCCCGAGTCGAGGACTTTAACAGAAGAGAAGAAGGTAGAAGGGCCTAAGCCTAGTCGATACCCAGAATGAGGAAATATGTACATGCATGTCCTACTTATATAGGTTAAGAAGCGACATGTGGAATAAGGAATGTGGAACAATAAGGTATGCAGAGCATGTGGTTATTGTCCACAACGAATAAAATTAGAATAAGGAATGTAACGTGGGGATAGAACAATAAAAGATAGGATAATAGAATGTGTCCGAAGATAGGACAATAGGAGGTGCCAGACTATAAGACAAGGCTGGTAACTGAGGATAGTGCAAGGACAGGAAGTCCCGAGGTGAAACGGACCGAGGGGAGGGCGTGTGGATGGCGGATGTACCGAGCTGAGACCAGGATACCAAGTGATGTGCATGTAGCGTAGTCACTTGGACGTGGAACTAGGATGGTTGCTCGGTCGGTACTGCTGACGGATGGGTGTCGGTACGTGGAATTGACAAGCTTTCAAAAAGTTCACCTGATGGTGAGGGTGCATAAACAAGGTAATAATCTATTGTCCCCTTCAGATATTGAAAGAGGTGTTTGACTGCTTTCTAGTGTGCCATGCCAGGGTTCTGATTGAACCAGCACAAGACTCCAACAGAATAGGCAATGTCAGGGCAAGTTGAAAACTGACAGATACATCATGGAGCCAACAGCTGATGCATAGGGAATGTTATTCATCTCCAAAATCTCCTCAGGAGTTATAGGGGACATGGATGATGACAATTTGAGACCTGGGTCTATGGGTGTGGTAACAGGTGCACTGTCTGCAAGGTTGTAACAATCAAGCATGTCAGAGATGTACTAACACTGTGAGAGGCAGAGATGTCATTGTAAGCAGTCCCATTAACAGTCTTCACATGTGAGATGGCAGATAGAGATTTGGAAGCAAGGGTGAGATCATCAACAAAGACAAGGACTAGGATTTTGACATTGTGTTAAGTCTCAGTAATGCCAATAGTGTGGATGGGAGTTGGCCAAGTCCTGCAGACCGATCAAGGTGGCTAGGCTTCAATGTACTCGTGAGTTGGACCCTGCTGTTCTGTGTGTGCCACTAATTTGAACAGAAGAAGGACCCAGAAGGGTGCCGAGAGAGAGTGTTGGCCTGAGTAAAGGGCTTTAGATGGAAAGAAGGAGGACTAAAGGATGTGAACCAGGTTGATATTCAGAGTGATAAACTATCTACATACATTTGCTACTTATATAGGTTAAGAAGTGAGATGTGGAACAGGGTGACATAATGAATGGAGAACAATAAGGTATGAAGAGTCATGTGGAAGCATTGTCCACAGTGATCCAGAATAGAATAAGGAATGTGGACAAGAATAGAACAATGAAAATAAGATAATAGAAATGTGGCCAAAAATAGAATAATAGAGAGTGACTGAATATAAAACAATAGGGTCATGGCCAAAGATAAAACAATGGTAAAGTGTCCTGAGGTAGAACAGGCTGAGAAATAATGAGTTGGCAGGGTGGGATTAATGGATAATGAGTGGTGAGGAGTGGATGAGGAATAGGGATGGGGAATGTGGAGGGTGAATGTGCCAAGCAGAAACCGAAGTACCAAGTGGCAGATGTGTGGTTTGGTCACTTAAGCTGATCATTCAGTCAGCACTGCCGAGATGCTAGATACTCGGTACATGCACTTGATAGTATCCCCCCCCTTAGCGGCTGAACCCATGAAGCTGGTAGGCTGAGATTGAAAATAGGGTTTGGGATGCCTAAATGTGATGTCACATGGTGGTTTGGGATCTAGTGCCCACAATATTTCTTCCTCCAATGCCAATCAATCACACATTCCCATCAATATTAAAAATATGGGCTACGAGACAGATGAAGACAACAAGTGGATTTCCAAAATGCAGGAGCAGTGGGCCAAGCAACAGCAGGACCATGAGGAAGTGGAAGCCATGTAGATTACCGAAGAGGCAGCCAAAGCCAAGGCTGAGGCGAAAAAGAGGGAGGAAGAGAAGGCTGAGAGAAAACAGAAGCAGGATGATGAGGAGGCCATGGCATAAGCAGCTGAGATAAAAAGACTGGCCAACAACAGGGTGGCCGCAGCAGCTGTAAAGGAAGCAGCCAAGCAGGCTGTGGCCATGGCAATGTGGGCAGCAAATGATGAGGTGGCCTATCAGGCCAAAAGTCTACAGGCTGAAACGGCCATTCAAACAGAGGTAGAGGCCCCAGAACATATATGCAAGGGAAGAAGATCCCCAGCATACACAAGTTCATGATGCAACACCCAAAACACAGGGTGTTGAGGACACAAGGGCTCCTGAAGTTTCGGGAGTTCCAAAGGCTCCAGCTTGGAAGAGAGGTAGAAGCATGGAGGTGGGGTCGCACAGGGCCTGAGACAAAGAGAAGAGGAAGGAGTGAATGGCTGGGAGGGGCCAAGGTGAGTGGTAGTGACTCTCTTATGGTTCTTATTGATTTCTTTTTACATAGTGCAAGGAGACCCCTGAAAGGTGGTCTCCAACCCTCTATCCTCTGTGCAAGGAATGCAAGAAGTAGAGTCATGAGTGCAGGGTCCTGGGACCATAGGCTGCATGCCAGAAGTGCAATGGTTGGAAGGTCAAGTGCAGCTTGGCTACGCCGAGGGCTAAGAGAGCCAAGAGTCACCCTTTTATCCAGGACAACAATGAAGAGGAGGAAGAGATAGGACTGGAGATTGAGAGAGAGGATCTGAGTGAGGAGGAGGTTGAGGAAGTGAAGGAGCCACCAAGGAAGAGGCTGAGGTGAGCCTGCACCATACAGCTGAGTGGGAGGATGCCTGTGGTTGAAGTCCAACAGACATAAACATTGGGAAGAAGTTGGGTGGTGGGGCTGCTGGAGGCACTCCTGAGGGGTCAGGACAGGATGGTAAGCATCCTGCTCCTTATGGGGGAGAGGGATATGGGAGGTTCCAAGGATGTGGGAGAGTCAGGAAGGGAAGAGGATGAGCTGAAGGATGATGATATTGAGGAGGATAGGGAGGGAGAAAAAGGAAAGGGGAAGGGGAAACAAAGGGAAGATGAGGATGATGATATGGAGGGGGGTCAGGAGAGTGAGACTATGAAGTAGTCTAGAAAATGCTATTTTTATTTTTTTTGAGTGATAAGAAAAGAAAAATGCAATAGAGATATAAGGGATAGAAGGACAAGTGACACATGCCAAGGCATTTGGTTGTCTTGGTGTGATGAATGGAGGGAAAATAGAGAGTGATGGATGGACTGGGAGAGGTGTCAGGAGTGAGTGTGCATGTGAGGTTGGCATATAATGCAAATATTCACAGCAGATGAAGCAAAACGGATGGGGACAGATAGAAAGAACCTTGTCCAAATGTGCCAAATGGTGCTGCTGACCAAGAGGTCTCAGCTAAAAAGCTTGCCAGCTGTTCTGGTATATATGCATGCACAAAGGCAGTTGCATTGACTAGGGCTATTGGTAGGGCTTCTAGCAATGGAACAGGATCCTGGATGAGGCTGTTGGAGCAGTGGCAAGTGCTGACTGGACCGAGGCCATCGAGATGCACCTAAAAGTGTTAGTGGCACGTTGGAATATAATACTGCCCAATACCCTGTTAATCAATGGATTATAGAGGGTGAGTGAGTTGTGACCAAATATTGCCGACCAACGGATCTAGTGACATGACAGGCAGATGGGTAGACTGAGATTGTCCTGACAGAAGATCTAGTAGACATGTCTATATATTCAGTGATGGCTGAATTAGCAGTACTGGAGCAAGAATTCCAAAGGAGAATAAAATAAAGGGGTAACTATGAATGGACGCTGATATGATCAAGCATGCAAGTGTCAAGTACACGTACCGAGGTCCCGATTATTCGCCAGTGCCGACCGAACAACCATCCTACGTCCACGTACAAGTGTCCACGCAGCATGCATAACACTTGATACACCGGTCTCGGCTCGGTACATCCACCATCCACATTCCTCGGTCCGTTTCACCTCGGGACTTTCTGTCCTTGTACTATCCTCGGTTACCAGCCTTGTCTTATAGTCTGGCACCTCCTATTGTCCTATCTTTGGACATATTCTATTATCCTGTCTTTTATTGTTCTCTCCCTGCTTTGCATTCCTTGTTCTAATTTTGTTCGTTGTGGACAATGACCACATGCTCTGCATACCTTATTGTCCCACATTCCTTATTCCACATGTCGCTTCTTAAACCTATATAAGTAGGACATGGATGTACATACTTCCTCATTCTGGGTATCGACTAGGCTTAGGCCCTTCTACCTTCTTCTTCTCTGTTAAGTCCTCGACTCAGGCCGGCATCCTCAGCATCCCCCCGAGTATCTGTCTGTTGCAAATACAGTGGCACGCACGGCAAGTAGGGCACAATGCACGAGTACGTTGAAGCCAACGCCACTACTCTTGGCCTGCAGGACTTGGCCATAGTCCGCCCAACCTTTCGACAACACCCCTCGGCAGTACCGAAGTCCATCAGTATCCGACGCTTGACAGCAAGGTGGGTTGCTGAGAATATTTGGCACCCAATCAGATGACAGAAAGAATTAAAGGAAAATAAGGAGACATAGGAGTATTGATATAAACCTCACTACTAGCATCTGCCAAGTCAATGCAACTCTTGGTATGCTTAGAGGCTAACGGATGGCAGACTAATCTTTGGTTGCCATTGCTGAGTCCTCATAATTGACGTCCGAAGCATCAGCTGCCTGTGAGATAGAGTCAGGAGTGGTGGTCACATGGGCTTTGGTTGCCTTGGGGCATTCAGCAAATTTGTAATTACGGGTGGCACAGGGGAGACACAGGTTATTGTCCATGCATCTTTGTCGTTCGGTTGGGAGGAGCTTGCCGTCCTTGCCGAGGGTCTTAGTGTACTTGGGTGGATTAGGCTGAGGAATTTTACTGTCCTTGTTCTTAGATGTGTCCTTGCTGCTGTTATTGTTGCTGTTATTTTGCTCGCGGTTGTCTGAGGTGGATCTGTTGCCAGGTTTGTCTGATTTTATATCTTTCTTTGGCTCATTACTTCCCTCTGCAGACTGTTCAGCCCTTCATTCCCAATACCTCATGTCAATCCTTTGAATGTGATTTCGAAGTTTGTCAAGTGTACAGGGTTTGCCAAAGTGGATGAGGCCATCCTTGATGCATTTTGGTAGTGCCATCTCTGCCTTGCAGAGGAGAGCATTGTTGTTATAGTCAACAAATGCCATGAGCCTATAAAATTCCACAAAAAACCTAGTGGCTTTGTGGTTGTCCTGCATAGTTAGCTTTTTGAAAGCCATCTGAGCATCAGCTCTTTTATCCCAAGAGCCAAAATTGATCTGTAACTCATGAATAAAAGGCTCCAAATTGCTGGTCCAGCAGGGTTCCATATTGGGGTTACCTATCAGGTAGGGCCCAAAACCCTCCAGGGCCATTCTTTTTAGGTGGGAGACCATGCAGTTGACTTTTTGCCTATTGTCAGGGAATGAGTTAGGCCTGGTGCAGAAGTTCATTCTGCAAAGGAAGATGAAACCCTTTAACTTCTTTGGATTGGTCCCATCGAAGGGTTCTGGCCCTTGAATCCTGGTAGCTTGACCATCCTGTTGTTGGGTGCAAACATGCATCTCACCCCTGAGAGACCAACCTCAATATATTGTATTTTTATATCGATTCCGATGCCATTCTGTGTGCTTTTTAATTCTCTATTTTTTTTGTATTTTTTTTTTGTATTTTTACCCTCAATATTGAG
>QLPI01003163.1:0-20415 GCA_003314275.1 Chroogomphus rutilus | reverse complement strand
ATAAATAAATTAGCTGCTTAAAGAAATCTTCAATCCTACTGTATTTGCTCATAATCTCATCACCTTCTACCTTCTTCTCTTCTGTTAAGTCCTCAACTTGGGCTGGCATCTTCAGCATCCCCCTGAGTATCTGTCTGTTGCAAATACAGTGGCACGCACGGCAAGTAGGGCGCAATGCACGAGTACATTGAAGCCAACGCCACTACTCTTGGCCTGCAGGACTTGGCCATAGTCCGCCCGACCTTTCGACAACGCCCCTCGGCAGTACCGAAGTCCGTCAGTACCCGACTCCTGACAACATCCGATATCGGGTGCTATGAAGAACCACCCTCCGAATCAAGTCCGAGCCTGTTTCTTCACCTCCGAGTCCGAATAGCATCGATACCCTCGGACCTCGGACATCCTTCCTTTCTCGTCGAACAATAGTCTTGTTGTCTTATTGTAACACCAGATGTATATTTCTCTTGTTCCCTGTTTTCGTTTGTCTTGTTGTTCCCTTGACTATTCCCAATTAGTTACAATAAGGACTGCATGTATAAATACCTCCAAACTTCTATACTATACCTTAGTTCAAATATTGACTTATATTCCCACTCACTCTTGAACTCCGAAAACTTATCTTTTCCAAACCTCCGAAATAAAGGACTGACGATCGAGGAGGGCGCAACATTAAAGTTGAAGCCAAGTCCTTACGACTCCGAACACACGACTTGGACCGACTTACGTTAGCTCGGACCTGACACAAACTCGGACACTAACAGTATATTCGAACTCACACTCCTGATCGTCTATGAGATGCAGCAAACAAATCAGAGCTGTTCAAAGACTTACGGAAGCTTCAGTACGCCATGCATCCCTAACCCCAAACTTATCTGCCGCAGAACCCGACGTCCATATGCCACCAAACCCTCCACCAGCCCCAGACCCACCATCCAAACACTCGTCAAACCCCCTCCAAGAGAACCCAATGCCACCCTCAGACAATGCTCCTGGTGAAGCCAATTTGGCAGAAGCCATCACCATGTTAGCCAAACATCTGTCCGGCTCAAAGAAATCATCAGCTCAGACCAAGATTCGAGACCCCAACCCCTTCGATGGCTCCGACGCCAAGAAATTACAACTGTTCCTGGTGCAGTGCACCTTAAACTTTCGAGACCATCCTGATGCCTTTGATTCCGACAGTGCCAAAGTAACCTATGTACTATCATATCTAGCGGGCACTGCCTTAGACTACTTCGAACCCGGTCTCTCCTCCAAAGAAGACCCCTACTGGCTTTACAATTATCAGGAATTCGTCTCCAAACTCAAAGCCAACTTCGGCCCCCACGATCCAGAAGGAGAGGCCAAAGCTGACCTCGAAGCCCTCCGAATACACGACAACCAATGCATCACAAAGTACGTGGTGGAATTCAACAGGCTCGCCGCTCGCGTTCAGTGAGGAGACTCTGCACTCCGTCATCAATACTACAACGGCCTACCCAATAGAATCAAAGATGAAATCGCCCGCGTAGGAAAGCCCGACTCCCTACTACAACTACGATGACTCTCTCAGTCGATTGACTCCCGTTACTGGGAAAGGCGCTCCAAAATGTCTCGGGAAGCCTCCACGTCCAAAGCCCCTGAACATCCGTATGACAGAAACAGGGCACCTACAGCTCCGATCACAAGTACCAGCACCAGACCTCCAAACCCCAGCCAGACCCCGAATAAGCCGACCTCGGACATGAGCATGAAACTGGGCAAAGACGGCAAACTCATGCCTCAAGAATGACAATGCCATTTCGAGCACAACCTCTGCCTGTTCTGTGGAAGAACCGGTCATGTAGCAAAGGAATGTCCCAAGTCAACCTCCACCGCCACCAAAGGACGTGCAACTGCTATCGTAGAAAGCACGACCGAGGCAACGATCTCTGAAGTAGAAGATACCTCGGAGTCAAAAAATCTCTGAGCAGCCCTTCGACTCCAGCATCAGTTAGGGGCTGCGCTGAACCCAATGATACACCAATGGAGATGAGACTCAATGCATCCACTCTTTCTAGTCCAAAATCCTTGACCATCCGTCTCCACCTTGAAACCACCTATATTGACACTCTAATAGACTCAGGATCAACTCACTGCTTCCTGGACTCCGACTATGCTACAAAGCATCAACTCCGAACCTACGACATCACTCCGATTCCGCTACAACTCTTCGATGGCTCCTCCAACTCCGTAATTCGAAAAGCCATCGACTTCCATGTTCGCTTCCCAACAGGGGAGCAACACACCATTACGTTCTACGTAACTCCATTGGATTCTAGTTGCTCAGCAGTCCTTGGACACAACTGGCTCACCCACTACAATCCATCGATTGACTGGGTATTGGGCAGTATATCGTTCGGCTCCGACCACAACTAATCTCCAGGTACCATCCGAGTGTCAGGAGTCGGATACTGACGGACTTCGGTACTGCCGAGGGGTGTTGTCGAAAGGTCGGGTGGACTATGGCCAAGTCCTGCAGGCCAAGAGTAGTGGCATTGGCTTCAACGTACTCGTGCATTGCGCCCTACTTGCCATGCGTGCCACTGTATTTGCAACAGACAGATACTCAGGGGGATGCTGAAGATGCCGGCCCGAGTCGAGGACTTAACAGAAGAGAAGAAGGTAGAAGGGCCTAAGCCTAGTCGATAACCATAATGAAGAAGTATGTACATGCATGTCTTACTTATATAGGTTAAGAAGCGACATGTGGAATAAGGAATGTGGGACAACAAGGTATGCAAAGCATGTGGTTATTGTCCACAACGAGTAAAATTAGAATAAGAGATGTAGGGCGGAAATAGAACAATAAAGGACAGAATAATAGGACGTGCCCTAGCACAATAGGAAATGCCCGATTGTAAAACAAGGCCATAACCGAAGATAACACAAGGGCAGGAAGTGCCGAGGTGAGGCGGACCGAGGAGTGGGCATAGGAATGAGGGGTGTGACCGATATGTGCGTCTGGTTGAGAACAACTCGTTGAATGGTTCGTACTTGGTTACTAATGGAGTATTTTAGTCGGTACCGCCGAGTTATCGGGTCCTCGGTACGTGTACTTGACACCAAGCCAGCAGCTACGACTCCGTGCTCATCCAAAACTCCGCCCCCTCCAAAACCCCAGCTCGTGGCGCCAAAGGTTGCCTTAGTCAACGCAGCAGCCTTCGCCTGAATATCAAGAATGGAAGGTACACAAACCTTCCAGCTCTTCCTCTCTGACCGTCAAGACTCCAAAGAAGGTCCGATAGACCTGAGTAACGTCCTGAGCGAGTACCATGAGTTCAAAGATGTTTTCAGCAAAACTCGGGCCAACACCTTAGCCCCTCACCGACCGTATGACCTCAAGATCGAACTGGAGGAAGGCACATCACCCCCATTCGGTCCGATCTATTCTCTCTCCAAAAGTGAACTGAAGTCCCTCTGAGAGTTTTTAGATGAGAACATATCCACAGGGTTTATACGACCCTCACGCTCCCCTGGGGATGCTCCAGTCCTGTTCGCCCGAAAGAAAGATGGATCACTATGCTTATGTGTCGACTTTTGTGGACTAAACAAAATAATGAAGAAGGATCGCTACCCACTTCCCCAAATCTCCGATCTCCTGGACAGTCCCCAAAAGGCCCAAATATTCACCAAGATAGATCTCCAACACACGTACCACCTGGTATGCATCCGGGAAGGCAACGAATGGAAAACCACCTTCCGCACATGCTATGGATCTTTTGAATGGAGTGTGATGCCTTTCAGACTCACCAACTCCCCGGCCGCCTTCCAGCGATTCATGAACAACATCTTCTCCGACCTCCTAGACCTGTCTGTACTAGTATACCTAGATGACATCCTGATCTACTCCAACAATCTAGAAGAACATAGAAACTACGTCAAAGAAGTTCTCCGATGCCTCCGGGCGAACCACTTATATGCCCAGGCAGACAAGTGCTTCTTCCACACCGACACCATGGAGTACCTCGGATACATCCTCTCCCCGAAGGGCCTGACCATGGCCGATGACAAAGTCAAGGTCATCCAGGAATGGCCCAAACCCCGAAAAATCAAAGACATTCAGTCTTTCCTCGGATTTGCAAACTTCTACCGACGCTTCATCTTCAACTACTCCGACATCACAGTACTGCTAACTCGTCTGACGCAAAAAGACACTCCATGGAACTTTACTGAGAATTGCAGAACATCCTTCGAGATGCTCAAAAAGGTGTTCACTACGGCACTGATCCTACAACAGTGGATCCCCGGATCTCAACCCATTGTCGAGTCCGATGCCTTGGACTATGCCCTCGCAGCAATCCTGTCCACCATATCACCAATAGACAACGACATCCACCCAATAGCCTTCCACTCCTGAACCTTCACCCCTCCGGAATTAAACTACGACGTACACGATAAAGAACTACTGGCCATCTTTGAAGCCTTCAAGACCTGGAGACACTACCTAGAGGGTTCAGGAGATCCAATCGACATTGTCACCGACCACAAGAATCTAGAGTATTTTTCAACAACCAAGCTACTCACCCGTCGGCAGGTCCGATGGTCCGAATATCTGTCCCAGTTGAACATGGTAATCCGCTTCCGACCCGGTCGCCTCGGTGCCAAACCCGACGCACTGACTAGACGATAGGACGTCTACCCTAAAGAGGGAGGAAGCGACTATGCCAAGATCAATCCGCACAACCTCTGACCAGTCTTTACAACGGAACAACTTGTATCGTCACTCTGAGCCACCTCCTTGTACACTCCGGTAATGCGAGCGGCAATAATCATGGATGTAGAACAATTCCATAAAGACATCCGAACCTCACTCCGAGAAGACCCCACAGCCTTGTCCCGAATGGACAACCTCACCGATCGATGGACCATCTCCGAGGACAAACTCCTCCTCCTCAATAAAAGAATCTACGTCCCCAATCACGGAAACCTCCAACTCTGAGTTCTACAAGACAAACACGACCACCCAATCTCAGGACATTTCGGCCAGAATCGGACATTAGAACTCATCTGAAGAGACTATGTCTGGCCCGAGCTCCAAGATTCCGTTAAGTCCTATGTTAAATCTTGCACCACTTGTATGAGGTCTAAGCCACAGAGACATCGCCCTTATGGGCTACTCAAGCAATTACCAATCCCCGAACGACCTTGGAACTCCATCTCTATGGACTTCATAGAGAAACTGCCCACCTTGGATGGCTACGACACCATCCTCATCATCATAGACCGCCTAACAAAGCAGTCCCTCTTCATCCCCACCATCGATACAATCACCGCCCCAACCCTTGCCAGACTCTTCGTCTTATATGTATTCTCAAAACATGGAGTACCTTCACACGTTATCTCGGACCGAGGATCCGAGTTCGTCTCCTCGTTCTTCCGATCCCTCTGCAAAGCCTTGGACATGAAGCTTCACTTCACGTCAGGATATCACCCCAAAGGGGATGGACAAAATGAACGCATGAATCAAACCCTCGAACAGTATCTCCGAGTGTATTGTAACTACCAGCAAAACAACTGGTCCGAACTATTACCCATCACCAAATTCGCATACAACAATGCCCAGAACGCAACGATGGGAATCTCCCCCTTCTATGCCAACAAGGGCTATCACCCGAACATCACCTTCCACCCCAAACGTGACCTTGCTTCCTCTCGAGCACACGACTTCGTAGTCGACCTGGATGACCTGCACCAACAACTCTGAAAAACTATATCCGAAGCTCAGACCTGATACTCAGCCTCTGCAGATCGTCGCTGAGTGGTCCCTCCGGACTTCAAGATTGGAGACAAAGTCTTCGTTAAGTCCGAGAACATCCAAACTACGAGACCTTCTAAAAAATTAGCAGAGAAATTTCTAGGTCCCTTTGAAATCATTGCACAAGTAGGAACCGTCTTATTCACCCTGCGACTCCCCAAAAGCATGAGAGCCATCCACCCAGTCTTCCACGTCTCGATGCTTGAACCCTCAACTCTGAACACCTTCCCCGAATGCATACTCCCACCCCAACCCCCAGTTGTCATCGACGGAGAACCCAAATATGAGATCTCCGAGATCCTTGACTCCAAGATCGACGGAAGAAGAAGAAGAAGCCCCTTGCAATACTTAGTCAAGTGGTCCGGATACGAAGGCACCGCAGACGAAACATCCTGGCTGCCAGCCAATGAACTTGACCATGCCTCCGAAGTAGTCTTCGACTTCCACCAAGCCTACCCTGACAAACCAGGTCCCTCAATGATGTCCTAGACTCCCTCACCTCAGACCGATAGTTCACCTTTCTGAACTTAGGCATTTTCACTCAATTCAAGATCTTTAAAATATATATATAAGAAACTCCTATTCCACAGACCCAGGAGCACCATCCTGGTCCGACCCTTCGTCCCTCGGACCCCCTTCATCCTCCTTCTCCTTCTCCTTATCACTCCCTTTCTCCTCCTCCTTGTCACTCTCCTTCTCCTTCCCCTTCCAGGTATCCCTCGGAGCGCCTCCCCACCGGTCATCCGTATTCTGAGACCAGTTAAACCACCGAGCCTGTTCAAGGATTCAGAGCTGGTTCATGTGCTCCAAGGCATCGGCAATCCTCTTGTTCTCATCTCCGAGATCCCGGACCTCCCGCCTCAACTCCCACAGCTCCGAGGCAACCGCATCTCGAGAAGTCCTTGACTTGCCCACCAACTCCTTCATGAGAGCAACCCAAGGGGCCTCCGACTCCCAAGGAGTCACCTCAACTACCGCCTCCACCTTCCTCCTCTTTGACTTTGGAGCCGCACCATCCTCCGAAGCACCCCTGCCCCTCTTCCCTTTGTCCATGATCCCGTCCTCCTGATCCCCCTCCTTGCATGCCACCTTCCGATTGGCGCATGCAAAACATAAGGACCCCTTCCCCGAAGAGGGCCATATGCAGGGGTCTCCCCGATGGGAGCAGTGATTGCAGATGTGACCAGGCTCCATTCTCCAACCTTCGGACGCTCCCTCGGGCTGTTGTCGATATAAGTCCGGATGTAGACTCATCAGGGATCTCTGACTCGACTCAAACGGTCCGAGACCCACCTCGGCACTGCCAAACTTTGCCTCCCACATCATGTTATTCTCGTGGGTTCTCTGAGCCCGAGCGATAAAGAGGGCCTCCCTTCTTTCTAGGGTGTTGATCTGCTCCTTTACCCGCTTGGACAAGCCCGAGCCCCCCTCCTGCAAGTCCAGAGACGATCCCCGAGTCCTACCTCCCAAAGGACCCCCTTGTTCGGGTGAGTCCTCCCTTATTGTATAGAGCTCCGAGATCATCGAGGGGCTCTTAACCACCTTCTTCCGAGGGTTCCTTTTGGAAGTCCCCTTCTTAACCTCCTGCTGAGTCCTTTCGACTTCCTTCCCCTTCCGGAGTTTGTCGGCCTCCTTGGCAGCCTCCTCTTGGACCAGACGGTCAGCCTCCTCCTTGGCCTTTTGTTTCGCCTCCTCCTCGACCTTTTGTTTCGCCTCCTCCGCGGCCTTCAGCTTGGCCTCCTCCTCGGCCTTCAGCTTGGCCTCCTCCTTGGCCTTCTTCTTAGCCTCCTCCTCAGCCTTGAGTTTGGCCTCTGCCTCTGCCTTCCGATCGGCCTCCTCCTTGGCCTTTAGCTCAGCCTCCTCCTTGGCTTTATGCTCGGCCTCTTTGGCCTCCTCCTCGGCCTTTTGCTTCTTCTCTGCTCGGACTTTCTCGAGCTGGGCTAGAAGCATGGCCTCCACATCTATTTCTACGGGGGGTAATGAAGCCATGGTTGACCGCCATGAAAAGAGGGCCCTCCTTATATACCTTATCGCGACGCCCAATCACCTAATCTTCCCACGGTAACTTCCATCACCATTAGACGCCAGGACCTCAAGGCTCAGTCCTAACAGGGGGGCACTGTTATATCCGAGATATAACCCTGACATCTCGGACATCCGATATCGGGCGCTACGAAGAACCACCCGCCGAATCAAGTCCGAGCCTGTTTCTTCACCTCCGAGTCCGAATAGCATCGATACCCTTGGACCTCAGACATCCTTCCTTTCTCGTCGAACAATAGTCTTGTTGTCTTATTGTAACACCAGATGTATATTTCTCTTGTTCCCTGTTTTCGTTTGTCTTGTTGTTCCCTTGACTATTCCCAATTAGTTACAATAAGGACTGCATGTATAAATACCTCCAGACTTCTGTACTATACCTTAGTTCGAATATCAACTTGTATTCCCACTCACTCTTGAACTCCGAAAACTTATCTTCTCCGAACCTCCGAAATAAAGGACTGACAATCGAGGAGGGCGCAACATTAAAGTTGAAGCCAAGTCCTTACGACTCTGAACACACGACTTGGACCGACTTATGTCAGCCTGGACCTGACACGAACTCGGACGCTAACAGCACCAGCCGACACCGACATTCGTCCCGGGCAACAAGGTATACCTCAACACTAACGATATTCACACTAATCGGCCATCCAAGAAACTAGTGCACAGGTGACTCGGCCCCTATCTTGTGGAGGAACAAGTGGGGTCTCATGCATACCGACTTCATCTCCTGAAGGCCTTGAGCCGTCTTCACCCGGTCTTCCCCGTTGTCAAACTCACCCCGGCCTTAGCAGACCCTATCCTGGGTAGGCGACAGCCCCTTCCACCGCAGCCGATTCTCGTCGACAAAGAGGAACACTTCAAGGTCAAACAAGTACTCGACAGCCAGATGAGAGCAAATCAACTACAATTCTTTATCAAATGGAAGGGCTATGGCTACGAAGAGAATTCATGGGAGAACGAAGACAACGTCTGGGCCCCCGACCTTGTCGCCAACTTCTACCACCTACACCCAGGTGCCCCATGCCAAATCTGTGCCTTGGACACGAGCGCCTTCAGATTCCACATGCCAGTCCTGCCTGTGGGGATCAATGCGTTAGGGACGCCGCATTCTAGAAGGGGGGTGATGTCAGGGGAACCCCCGATCATGAATCCCGACCAACATCAACCCACCCGTATTCCATGCCCGCCAACCGAGATCTGTTCGACCTACTCACGGCAGTACCGAACGCACCGCGTACTGAACCATCATCCCTGTTGGCGAGTACCCTCCAGAAGTGTCAACTATAACCCTTGGCTCCCCTTTTGTCGTTCGTTCTCAGTGTCAAGGCCCTGGCGGAACTTCCCGGTTGGTACGGAGGGTGATGCCCGGTAGAGCACGGAGCACCGTAGCAATGGTGCTTATATACAGTAGTCAGTGGGCGAAGGGTTCCCTAGAGTTTTCTCTTTGGATCCCCCTTCGCCAGGTAGGTTAGTCCCCATGTATTAGATACCATACTAAATCTTTAGATCCCCCTTTGCCAGTGTGCCACCCTAGGATAGAACACCTGCTTAGGTTGCCCTTACATATAGACTCAAACAGTCACCCAGGGTGTGGAACACTGTCTTACATGAGTTAGGCTTCACTTGCATCAAGTCTGACACTAGCATCTACATCTGGCTCAGAGACAATGTCAAAATCCTAGTCCCTGTCTTTGTTGATGATCTCACCCTTGCTTCCAAATGTCTATCTGCCATCTCCCATGTGAAGACTGAACTTGCAAAATGGTTCAAGCTACGTGACCTTGGCTACTTCCAGCCTACTTGGCATTGAAATCACTTGGAACCACTTACAACGACGTCTCTGCCTCTCACAGCGTCAGTACATCTCTGACATGCTTGATTGTTACAACCTTGCAGACAGTGCACCTGTCATCACACCCATAGACCCAGGTCTCAAATTGTCATCCTCCATTTCCCCTACAACTCCTGAGGAGATTGCTGAGATGAAGAACATTCCCTATGCCTCTGTTGTTGGCTCCATGATGTATCTGTCAGTTGCAACTTGCCCTGACATTGCCTACGCTGTTGGAGTCTTATGCTGGTTCAACCAGAACCCTGGCATGGCACACTGGAAAGCAGTCAAGGCACCTCTTTCAATATCTAAAGGGGACAATGGATTATCAGCTTGTTTATACACCCTCACCATCAGGTGAACTTTTTGAGGGCTACACCGATGCTGACCATGCTGGGAACCCAGACAATGGCAAGTCTACCAGTGGGTACCTCCTCAAGATGGGTACAGGTGCAATCAGCTGGTCTAGCAAACTCCAAACTATAGTAGCCCTCTCCACCACTGAGGCAGAATTTGTTGCTGCTATTCATGCTGGAAAGGAGGTGGTCTGGTTCCAGCAGTTCCTTGGTAAACTTGGGTATACATTTGATTCACCCTCTACCCTTCAAATTGACAACCAATCTGCAATCTCTGTTGCCAAAAACCCTGAACACCATGGTCGGATGAAACACCTTGATTTGCGGTTCTTCTGGCTTTGTGATGAAGTTGTAGCTGGTACACTCAGTCCTCTCTTCATTCCCACCACTGACATGGCTGCTGATCTACTCACCAAGCCATTGGAGTGAGTTAAAGTGGAGAGGTGTAGGAAACTGATGGGGATTGAAAAGTATATGTGAGTATTGCAGTGGTAACTCATCAGAGGGGGGTATTGGGGTATGATTTTATTCCCCTGCACTTGTGTTTTGTTCTTACACTTGTGTTTCTCTTTGTGCTTTTCACCTTTGCATTTGCAACATCTGGCGCTTAAAATAAGCGCCCATGGCAACGCACCATTGCGCACCTTTGGGTCTTGTCTTTAGCATCCATATTAACAAGCCCCAAAGGTTAGTAGTTACTTTGTTATATACATGTCTTTAGCATCCATTTTGACAAGCCCCAAAGGCCATTGTTGCTCTCTGTGTGTGACAGTTAAGAGTCTCTAGACCTTCTCTGCCAACAGATCCTGGGTAAGGCTTTTGGAACAGTGGCAAGTGCCAACTGGACCGAGGCCATCAGGACATACCTAAAGGTATTAGTGGCATGACAGAATGTAATACTGCCCAATACCCTGTTAATCAATGGATTATAGCGGGTGAGCAAGTTGTGACCAAATATTGCCGACCAACAGATCTAGTGACGTGACAGATGGATGGTGGACTGAGTTTGTCCTGATGGATGATCTAGTGACATGTATATGTATTCAGTAATAACCAAATGAGCAGTACTGGATCAAAGAATTCTAAATAAAATAAAGCAGGAACTATGAATGGATGCTGATATGATCAAGTATCAAGGTGGGTTGCCAGAAATGTTTGGTACCCAATCAGATGTTGGAAAATTAAAGGAGAATATGGAGACATAGGAGCATTGATCTAAACTTCACTACTAGCATCTGTTGAGTCAACACAACTCTTGGTGTGCTCAAAGGCTAATGGATAGTAGACTAGTCTTCAGTAGCCATCACTGAGTCTTCAGCATTGATGTCTGAGGCATCAGATGCCTGTGAGATGGAGTCAGGAGTGGTGGTCGCATGGGCTTTGGTTGCCTTGGAGCATTCAGCGAATTTGTGATTACTGGTGGCACAGAGGAGACACAGGTTGTTGTCCATGTATCTTTGTCATTCTGTTGGGAGAAGTTTGCCATCCTTTCTGAGGGTTTTAGTATACTTGGGTGGGTTTGGCTGGGGATTTTTCTTAGATGTGTCCTTGCTGCTATTATTGTTGCTGCTATGTTGCTGGTGGTTGTCTAAGGTGGATCTATTGCCAGGCTTGTCCGATCTTATATCTTTCTTTAGCTCATTATTGCCCTCTGCAGACTGTTCAGCCTTTTGTTCCCAATACCTCATGTCAATCCTTTGAATACGATTTCAAAGTTTGTCAAGTGTACAAGGTTTATCAAAATGGATAAGGCCATCTTTGATGTACTTCAGCAGTGCCATGTATGCCTTGCAGAGGAGAGCATTGTCGTTGTAGTCGACAAAAGCCATAAGCCTGTAAAATTCCACAAAAAACCTAGTGGCTTTGTGGTTGTCCTGCATAGTTAGCTTTTTGAGGGCCATCTCAGCATCGGCTCTCTCATCTCAAGAGCTGAAGTTGATCTGTAACTCATCAACAAAAAGCTCCAGATTGCTGGTCCAGCAGGGTTCTATATTGGGATTACCCATCAGGTAGGGCTCAAAACATTCCAGAGCCATTCCTTTCAGGTAGGAGACCATGTAATTGACTTTTTGCCTATCGTCAGGGAACAAGTTAGGCTGGGTGCAGAAGTTCATTCTGCAAAGGAAGATGAAACCCTTTAACTTCTTTAGGTCGGTCCCATCAAAGGGTTCTAGTTCTTGAATTCTGGCAGCTTGACTATCTTGTTGGTGGTTCCAGGCAGTTCTGCTGAGTTCGAGAATGGCATTCAAAAGGTCATTATTGTTGGCCAGGTTTATGGGGACCCTGGCCCTAGGAGGTGGCCTGGCTTGTGGAGCCTGCCCAGTGTAGAGTTGCTCTAGGTAATTAATACCTAAAAGCCTGCGTGCACCGGTCCTTTTCTCTGGCAGGATCTAGCACAGTCATTTGGTACAGCTAGAATTGGTTCTGTGACTTGGCTATATATGAACGAAAATAGAATGTGAATGAAATATGGTGTGATGTGACAGGGATGTGACCTGAGATGCGAACATGTCATGCTGACTAATACTTGGACTTTGACTTTGGGCTTGAATACAATAGTCTAGATGTTTCTAGACTAGTCTTGACTTGGACTTGGAGACTTGACTTGACTTGGGGCTTTAACTTGTGAACTTGTTATTACAGAGGTGAGCCAGAGGCCTTTATATACAAAAACCAAGCAATGATGCGAAATGATGCGAGAGGTTGGCTATGTCAGTTGAATGACAAAGCACAAGAACAAAGTATACAAAAGAGGAAACTATGGAGAAACTCTAGAGAAATGATACAGCATCGAGGCTGCGTGAATAGGGGCTAGGGGGAGGCTAACCAAAAATGTAAGGATGATGAGTAACAACAAGAAAAGACTAACAGAATAGAAAACAGGTCTGATTCATGCCAAGAAAAGGAGAAACATATAAAAGAAACAATAAGGAAGTCTACCAATAAACGTCTAACAACCTTGTCCACTACTCCTGAGGGGCCTTAGGATGAGTCAGGGGACTGAGTCATCTCGGAGTATTTCCAGGTCACAGGCAACATATCTTCCGCAATTTCTCCAGTATCCAATCCAAGGATAGGGGTCTGGGAGTAGGAGGAATAATGGGTATACAGTCGTACACTCTCATTTTGTGTTTAAGAGTGAGTCAAATGGAGTGGGTGGGATAATCAGGATGGGATGGTGCCCTGAACTCTGCCTCGTATTCCACTCTACTCCTATCACGATATGCTGGTCTAGATGTCATTCCAAGAAATATGTATGGTTCTTGGCTTTCTAGGAAATAGACTGCATCTCCTATTGCATATGACTGATTGTAGATTGGATGGGATCGTCTTCTGAGTGAGAAATGTGCTGGTGGGGGTATGCGAAGATAATGATATGTTAATGGTTCTGCCTGGATGCGTGTGTCCTGGGTGTTGTAGCGTTGCATGGGAATGAGCTCTGAAGAAGACATGATGACAAATTAGGAGTCTGAAGATCGGAGTTCTGAATAGAATGGTTGGCTGTGTGATGTGGCAACAGTGAAGGTGATATGGGATGAGCACCATCAGAGTCTAGTTTGGAACATGGTTGAGATCATCCGCTTTACTGTCACCAGCCTGTGGGGCTGGTCTGGCTCGGGGAGCTTGCCTGGCCTATGGTGGTATAGCTGTGGATGGAGGAGGTGTGGCCGTAGGTTGCAGAGGTATGGCCACAGGCTGATGGGGTACAACTGCAGGTTGGGGAGGCATGGCTACTGAAGTGCAAGGAGGTTCAGGCATATTTGCCTGTCGGTGGTGCTGAGGCTGTTCCTCAGTTTCAGCATCTGTGTCATAATATACTGAACCAGGTTCATCCTCTGCCAGATAGGGTTCTTGATCATCGTTGTTGTAATCTGTATATTCAATGTTGTCATCGACAACCTCTTCAATGTGTGGTTCTTGCTTGAAGGGAGAGGCAAGGCATTGCAGTTCTATTGTCAGTGAGGTATAACCAATGAGAAGGGGCAGGGTTCTAGAGGCTTCACGCTCCCTTTGTTGATTTACTGTGGGGGTGAGCCAATTGTCATCCATATGGGCTGTGGATCTAGTACATGGGGGCATGATCATAAGAATGGAGGTGGCATGGAAAGCAGTGTCACTCAGAATATACTGTTATGACTCAGTAAGGCTGAGAAGTCGGCCAAGTCCTGCAAACCATTTTGGGGTGGCTAGGCTTCAATGTGCTCGTGCGTTGTACCCTGCTGTTCCATGCATGCCACTGATTTAGACAGGAAAGAGGCTCATGAAGATGCCAAGGGTATCAGCTTGAGTGAAGGACTTTAGACAGGGGAAGGGAAGACGAGAGGGTGCAAACCAAGTTGATATTCTAAGTGAGGAACTATCTACATATATTTGCTACTTATATAGGTTAAGAAGCAAGATGTGGAACAGGGTGGCATAAGGAATGGAGAAGGATAAGGTATGAGAAACCATGTGGAGGCATTGTCCACAGTGATCAAGAATAGAATAAGGAATGTAGGCGAGAATATAATAATAGAGTATGGCCGAGAATAAAATAATGAAGGAGTGGATGAGAATAGAACAATAGAGGATGGCTGAAGATAAAACAATAGGGCTGTGACCGAAATAATAAGTGAATATCAAATGTTCTGGGGGAGAACAGGTAAGGAGATGGACGGGGAATGAGAGAATAGTGAGGGGTAGGAGGGATAGGGTAGGAGAAGTAGTCTAGATGATGTACCAGATGTACCAAACTAAGGCCATATGATAGTGAGGATAGTATGGGTAAAGGTTGGTCAGTTGGTCAGTTGGTCAGTATTACCGAGTGAACCGGAGCTCAGTATCGTGGACTTGACATATACACCCTATACAAGGGGTCAAGCAAACTTTGTAACCAAGCCGCTGCAGGATCTGAATGTGATCTTGGGTGGGATCTTAATGTGCTTGTGTTTTAGGAAAGGGTAAGCAGAGTTGAGTCAATTAGCAAGATAAGGGAACAGAAATTAAAAGGTGTTTAGTGATAAAGGTTGGGCAAAGTTTTGACCAGTGAATGGTTGGCATGATATCTGGTTAAAGGGCTGAGGACTGGCAATTGTTAGTCCACATACTGAGATCTCGGTAATTTGGCAGTGCCAACCAAGCAGTCACCCTACATCGACATTCAAGTGTCCACACCACATGCAAGTCACTTGGTATCCCAGTCTTGGCTTGGCACATCCACCACCCACATTCCTTGTCCTTATCCCTCACATACTCTATGCCATTCACCATCCATTAATCCTATCATGCCTACTCTTCATTCCTCGATCTGCCTCACCTCAGGACTTCCTGTCCTTGTTTTATCCCTGGCTGCAACCATTGTTTTATAGTCGGGCACTCTCTATTGTCCTATTCTTGGCTATTTTCCTATTATTCTATTTTTTATTATTCTATCCCCATTTACATTTCTTCATTATAATTTTACTCATTGTAGACAATACTCCCACATGCTTTGCATACCTTATTGTCCCATATTTCTTATTCCACATGTCACTTCTTAAACCTATATAAGTAGGGCATGCATGTACTTACTTCCTCATTCTAGGTATTGACTAGGCTTAGGCCCCTTACCTTCCCTCTCCTCTGTAAAGTCCCCTACTCGGGCCGGCACTTTGGCACCCCCCAAGTACCTCCTCTATCCCAAATTGGTGGCACACATGGCAAGTAGGGTGCAACATATGAGTACATTGAAGCCAAAGCCACTACTTCCAGCCTCAAGACTTGGCCATTATCTGTGCACACCTTCAGCATTACCGAAGCTTGACAGTATTCCCAAAGCCTGACAGATAGATAGATGGGTGGGATTGGCTAAGACTAGGGACATGACCATATGAGACAAGTGATGTTATCCTCAACCAGAGATGAGGGTGGGTATGTCTTTGGTGAGGTCATGACAGATACACTACTTTTATAATAAAAAGATATAGGGATGAATGACCATAATATGGAACAGGTTAGCATTGTCAAGTCCACGATACCATGCTCTGATTTACTTGGCAGTACCAACCAACCAACCCTTACCCATATCATCCCTCATCAGTGTGTGACCTTGGCTTGATACATTCGGTTCATCATTTGGTTCATTATCCCTATCCCACCCTCTTATTCTTTATCATTCTTTTATTCCCTGTCCTTCCCCTTGCCCATTTACACTCGGGACACTCACTATTCATTGTCACTCGGCAGTGGCCCTATTGTTTTATGTTTGGCCACTCTCTATTGTTCTATTTTTACTCACTCTTTTGTTCTCGGTCATACTTCATTGTTCTATTCTCACCCACATTCCTTATTCTATTTCTGATCATTGTGGGCAAATACCTCTACATGATTCTTCATACCTTATTGTTCTCTATTCCTTGTGCCACCCTGTTCCACATCTCACTTCTTAACCTATATAAGTAGTGAATGTATGTAGATGGTTCTTTGTTCTGGAAATCAACTAGGTTTACACCTTCTTGTCCTCTCTTCTCCTGTCTAAAGTCCTTTACTCGGGCCAACACTCTCGGCACTCTCCCGGGTACCTCTTCTGTCCCAAATCAGTGGCTTGCATGGGAAGTAGGGTGCAACGCACGAGCATGTTGAAGCCAAAGCCACTATTCCCAGCCTGTAGGACTTGGCCATTCCCCTCCAACACCTCAGCATTCCCGAAGTCTGACAAGCATAAGAAATGTAAGTAATATACAAAGACATAGAGACAAGACATGAACAATGGTTAAGTATGACTGTGCTTTACCAAACATACCAAAGCAAAGTAAAGCAAGGCATAAATGAATAAATGAAACAAAAAGGAATAATTATAATGAACTGAATATGTGAAGTAATTGTACCAATCCAAGACTGACCTACTAGTGACTAATGACTATTTGGCTTGGTCACTTGCATGTGGGATGATTTGGTAGACATTCGGCTGGTATGCCCACCCTTAAACACTAGTGCTTCATCATCTATCTGCTTGTCTGTCTGTCCACTACCATCTATCTCTTATGATACTTTGACCCTCTGACCCTTGACCTCCTGCCAACTATAATTAATTAAGCACCTGACATTTGGATTTAACACTGTGGATGCATCTACAGTCTAGACTTAAAGAAGTGCTAGAGTTTTCAAAACCTATATATTAGGTATTTATGTCCTTATACAGGCAATGCCTCTATAGCTTGACATCTATATGCTAGAGAGGTAATAATGAGCTTATAATAGGATAAATATACTTTAAAGTCAGATACCTGGAGCTTAGACCTGGTACCAGAAAGCTAGCTTATGTAACTCTGAAAGTGTATAGATTAGCAAGTGAGTGCACAGACCACTTGCATTGAAAAGTATATATAGAGAAAGGCTTACTAGCAGTAGAACCCTTAGACTATCCTCTTAAGGATCTCCCCTGTCTAGGTAGGGAATGGCATAGATCACCCACGAATCAAATGTGGGTGACCCATACCTAATCTATGGGGAATCCAAACCTGTCAACCTATGGGTTTTTTCCTATGGGTAGACAGGTGTTAGGTGCATGCCACACCTACACATATATGGTGCATTCATGTTATATGTATGTGCATGCATGTCATAAGTGTATACATGTATATCATATATATGCATGTGTATATTGTATATGTGCATGTTGTTGGGAATATCGTGAGTTCACACCACAACATATCATGTGATGTGTCTGCATTACATAAGTTATGCTGTAGATAAAATTTTCCCTCATCAAATTATAACCATCACCCACATTTCATACTATGTGCTTCAGGGGAAATTCAACATAATTCGGCCACACCCATATTGGATGACTCGAGTGTACTGACTCATCCTCTTAATTGCCTTCTTGAAAACCGCAAAACCATATCTTATCCGAATTACCCCTGTTATGTCTGAAGACCATGATCCAACATTCGCTCACCTTACCGATAGGAACTATGCAGAATGGGAGATACGTATGGAAGCAGACTTGGTGGAACGAGGACTGTGGGAATATGTTTTTAAAACGGTTGTGAAACCAGAAGGTGATACGGTTAGTGCCAGGAAGGCCATTGCAGAGTATGAGATGAAGATGAGGCAGACCAGGGCCAGGATGATCAAGAGGGTCACGGCTAGTCAGTTGCCCTATATGAAGGATCTTGACCTGAAGAAGGTCTGGGCAGAACTATGGCACGTCCATCAGGCTCAAGGCTTTGGTTCGAAGCTAGCTATGTGGCATGCATTCATTAATGTAAGAATGAAGGTGAACAAGTCTCAGGAGGTTGTGGAATCTATGGCATCATAGATTGGCAGGGTGAAAGGCATGCATTTTGGACTAGAGGCCATTGGAGTAGATGTGACTGATGACAACACTATCCTCATGCTCACAAACGGACTACCTACAGTCTACAACCAAATCATTGTCATGTTGGATGCCACTCGTCCAGATGATATCACACTCAAGAATGTTATCACTCAGCTTGCAAATGAAGAATGACGACAGGAGATTGAGGTTGTCAAAAGGGAAGATGAAAGGGTCAAACTTGGAGAATCCGCTCTTGTTTCCAAGAAAGGATGTGATGTCTCAGAGATTGTCTGTTTTTGGTTGTAGAAAGAAAGGTTACTTTTGCTCTCAGTGTGCAGAGAGGAAAGAGGAGACAGCTGCTGTTACACATGATTCTGATGAGTTATTTGCTTTTTAACTCATGTGGTGCTTCACTTGAGAAGGTGTGTTGGGAATATTGCAAGTTCGTACCACAACATATCATGTGACGTGTCCACATTACATAAATTACACTGTAGATAAAATTTTCCCTCGTCAAATTATAACCATCACCCATGTTTTGTACTGCATGCTTCAGGGGAAATTCAACACATATGTATGTTGTATATGTGTATCAGGCTCCAGGAATGCCGAGGAGTGGCCAAGTCCTGCAGGCTAGAAGTAGTGGCATGGCTTCAACGTGCTCATGCGTTGCACCCTACTTCCCATGCGTGCCACCAATTTGGGACAGAGGGATACCTGGGAGAATGCCGAGAGCATCGGCCTAGGTAAAGGACTTTGGGACAGGAGAAGGGAGGACAAGAGGGTGTAAACCTAGTTGATTTCCAGAACAAAGAACCATCTACATACATTGGCTACTTATATAGGCTAATAAGTGAGATGTAGAACAGAGTGGCACAAGGAATGGAGAACAATAAGGTATGAAGAATCATGTGGAGGTATTGTCCACAATGATCAAGAATAGAACAAGGAATGTGGGTGAGAATAGAACAATGAAGTATGACCGAGCACAAAAGAGTGAGTGAGAATAGAACAATAGAGAGTGGCTGAACATAAAACAATAGGGCCACTGCCGAGTGACAATGAATAGTGAGTGTCCCAAGGGTAAACAGGCAAGGGGAAGGACAGGGAATAAAGGAATGATAAAGAATAGGAGGGTTGGATAGGGATAATGAACCAAATGATGAACCAAATGTACCGAGCCGAGGCCACACACTGGTGAGGGATGATATGGGTAAGGGTTAGTTGGTCGGTACTGCCGAGTAAATCAGAGCATGGTATCCTGGACTTGACAGTCTGTCAAGTACACGTACCGAGACCCGTCTATTTGGCATTGCTGACCGAGCGACCATCCTATATCCACGACCAAGTGTCCATGCCACATGCATAATACTTGGAACACCAGTCTCAGCTCGGCATGACCACCATCCACACTTCCTGTCTTCACCCTTCGGTCCATCTTGTTGTGTGCAAACTAGCATCTCACCCCTGAGAGACCAATCTCAATATATTGTAATATTATATCGATTTCAGTATCATTCAGTGCGCTTTCGATCTCTTAATTTTTCTCAATTTTACTTGTATTTTTACCCTCATTATTGAGGGAGTTATTCATATTCTACTATGTACGCTACTTACGGGCGCTTGTCCACGTACAACGCGACTAGCGTGGCCGGCTCCCTGGATTTGGAACCGGCAGCCTGGCTCAAACCTTCGATAGGGTCAAGGGCTGGTTGCAAGGTATATGCGGGTGAGACACGACCCGCGCAAGCCTCCCTCCTCAGTTATTAACTACACTGAGGAGGTGAGTTGTATAATATATTGTACAAGCCTTTAAGGCTGATTTTCTTTTTATTCTTTTGTAAGATAAATTAAATAGGTATATTTTCCGAATATACACTCAGTTATTAACTACACTGAGGAGATAAATTAAATAGCTGCCAGAAGAATTCTTCAATCCTACTGTACTTGCTCATAATCTCATCAAGGTTATGGGCCCCGCAGACCAAACAGAGAAAGTCCCATTAACCATGGGAAGACTATCTACAGATGGATCAAATTGGTCTCTGTGGAGATGTCAGGCTCCGGACATACTGACAGGCCTCGGGAAAGCCGAAGGGGGTCGGACGGGTAAAGGCCAAGTCCT